>PVKS010009932.1:0-62135 GCA_004027875.1 Aplodontia rufa
AAAAACATTTGAAAGATCTATAGAAAAGAAAGCAAAACAGGCACTCAAAGGAAATGTAAATGAGTGACAAGAATATTAAGAATATGTAGTAACCAGTAAGCAAGGAATGCACGTTTGGAAAAAGCAAGAGATTCTGTATCTTCTATTAGACTAAAAAAGGTTAACACATGATGTGATCAAGGTTTGATAACCCTCCTGCACAAAACTTCCTAGAAACAATTCTGCATAGTTATCAAGTGTCTTAGAAACATCGCATATTGATGTGTAGGTCTCTAGGATCTTCCTCAAAAATGAATTCAAAATGTATCCAAAACCCGGTACCTTAAGATGTTCATCAGAATTATTTATAAGATACATAAAATATGAAATTTAAATTTATTGCCTAGCAATAAGAAATAATTAAATATTTTAGATATCGTACAGGCATTACCTATTAATGAAGTTAGTAAAGCATATAAAAATATTTAACATGGGGCTGAGGCAGTGGCTCAGTGGTTACTGCGTTTGCCGGACATGTGCAAGGACGCAGGTTTGAACCCCAGCACCACGTACACAATGAAGAGTTGGAGCAATGAAAGTCACGTGAAAAACTAAATAAAACTGATTCTCTCTTTAAAAAAAATGTTTAACATACACTATTAAGTTGCAAATCAACACATGAAATTGTTCTCACGGTATATAATTTAAACCTTATAAAAATAGATATAGAAAAAGATTGAAATATGTTTACTAGAAGATTATTAATGTTTTTCTTAATAGTGAGAGCATTGGTGTGCTTTTCAATTACTTTTTTATTCTTTTATGCAGTTTGAATGTTTGTCTAAATAACAGTTCTTTCTAAAATAAGAAAAATCATTAACATTTTAAATGTTAATGATTTTTAAGGATTATAAAATCAAGTCCAAATAATTATGCCCCGCTCAAGACCCTCCTTGCACAAAAGGTGTCCTGGTCATCTCTCTTATCACAACTATGGGAAGTGAGAATTTTTTCTGGCAAAATTCTTTTAGCAAGACAGGGCCCAGTCTTGGGGTTGCACAGTCAGTCCCCACAATGCAGAGGTTCTGGTGCCCAGAGCTAACCAAAATTATCTATTAACAACCAACACAACAGACTTGATTCCATTTGTGTTCCCCAAATGCTAGCTATGTTAGCACTATCATCTCCACAGCCCTGATCGAGAAGCACAGAAAGACTGTGTGACCATTTGGATTCTGGACACTAACTCAAATCAGCCAACATGCTCAATTCTGCCTTGGCAATTTGCATTAAGTTCTTACAATATCTGGGTCTCTGTATTAATGTCATGATGGTGCAAAACCCAACTTCAATGACCAGATACACCTGCTGCGTACAGTGCTTCCTTCACAGAACTGGTCTGACCAGCATCATGCCATTTCAGACAGATACCTTGGGAATAGCAGTATAGAGAGCTCTCTCTTCTGGCATACTGGGAAGACTTTAGTGAAGCATACGGGAAATACAGATATTTTCTTTGTAGGAAATTACTTTAACTCTATCATTATAAAAAAAAAAAAACGAAGAAGAAAGAGAAAGAAAAAAAATCTTAAGGACCTCTGTCTCTAAAATATAAGCAAAACTCTACTTCAGATAACTGTGCATGCCCAGTAAGAAGCTAGGTTGAGTGAGCACACAAAACTTGATTATTTATTCTAATTTTCCAGATTATTTCTCTGCAATGTCTATGCCCAGGCCCTCCACCCATGTTTATTTTTACCCTAATCATTTTGCATCCATTACTGAACTGCCCACTCATGCCTACGCCTCCCCATACGGTCATTTTTCTGTTCTTCTTTAAAGCAAAAACCCATTTGCTTTAAGTAGCAAAAGATTAAATCCTATTTGGTGCATAAATTCTGAACTTTTTTTGTTCTTTACAAGTAATCTAGATGATTTAAAATGTGTATGTCGGTGAATAGAATGATCATAAACATTTTATATTCAGTGAAAAGAGAGGTATTGGTGTGGGAATAAATGACATCTGATGATATTTGGCGAAATTTTAGTTACAGAAATCTAAACTACATGACAGAGTATTTTATTTCTATAACTTCTCTGTGAAGCACTAGTCATTTTGAATAATATTGTGATTACTCATGTGGAGCCTCTTATAAAATCTATACATATGTGTTATTTTTACCATGTTATATAAGAAAATGTCTGAATTCCAGGGAGTAAAGCATCCTTGCTTCTGGCCACACTGTCTGCAAGCTGGTAGTCAAAGGGAAACTGAATGATCAGAGAAGACTCTTTCCTTCCCTAGGAAAGAAGTGCCCTGGAAAGAGGACATGCAGCACTCATGACAGGTCAAAATACAAACCAAACCAGGACCTAAATAACACATATCCCCCGGGGACTCAGGCAAAGTCACTACAGCTGTTCCATACCTAAGGGCCACATCAGAGAATGATCCGTCTACTGCAGGATGACTTCAGGAGTGACTTCACCTCCATCAGCAGTAATGACTATTGTATGCGCGTCCCCTGCAGCCTGCAACATAGCTCCCAGCACCCACCTGCACCCTCACCTCTTTCCCTCTCACATCAGGAGGCAAGGTCTTTTTCCTCTTTGTGAAGTTGTCTCTGTGCTCCAACAGGTGTCTTCTTCAGACACCTCCCTCCATCTATCCTCCTGATTCACTTAGGTATATTTAACAACTCCCTTTTCTGCAGAACTTTCGTCTCCACGTAGAAGTAGATTCAAGCCACTCTTGGGATTTTGTTTTTTATTTGTTTATTTTTTTAATAAAGGAAAGGAGAAGGGAAGGATAAGATTACAAAAGATCCATTCAAATACAAATTAATAGATGAACTAAAGAAAGCCTAGTAGAGTAAAGAAGAGAGGAAAAGGGAAGGAGAAGATGGAAGGGCAAAAGGGCTTGGAAAGTATATTTTGCACCTTAAAGATACTAAATAGTTCCCATAGAATCAATAAAAACAGATAAATTAAAATAATAATAATAATAATAATTCAAAGGGAGATCAGTAGAAGAAAGGGACCAGGTGGTGGGAATAGGTGAGGGAGGAGGGAAGTGCTGGGTAGGGACATTGGCCACATTATATTGTCACATTGTGTGCATGTATGGATGACTATGTAACAACAAATCCTACCATTATGTACAAGTATAATGCACCAGTTAAAAAAATGTGGGAAAATACCACTTTTAATTTACCTTTTTCTAACCACTGTCCATGTATAGCATTGCTCTAAGAATAAAGAAAGGGCAGGTGAGCACTGACCCTTTTATTTCACCCTGGGCTCAGTTAACACAGTATAATTTAGCCTCTATCTTTCAAGGCAATGAAACTCAAGGCTTCTACCTCACAAATCCATAATCTGTTGACTCACCTGAGTTCTATATTCATCTATCCATCTTCTTACAGCACTTGTTCCTTGGCAACATCAAAAATACCTCAAGGTCATCCTGAACAGAAATTTAATTCATTATCTCCTAAAATTTTATTTTCTCTTCTTCCTTTTTAATAGTACTGGGGTTTGAACTTAGACATTCTTAGCCACTGAGCCACATTCCCAGCACATTTTATTTTTTTATTTTAAGACAGGCCATCAGTAAGTCGCTGAGACTGGCCTCTAACTTGCAATCTTCCAGCCTCAGCCTCCTTAGTTGCTAGGATTATAGGCTGGCACCACCACACCCAGCCCTAAAGTTTACTTTCTATCTGATCTCTGTCTCTAAGAGGGTTTTCTGCATTCCCCTACACTTGCCCAATTCCAAAACTTGAGGTTAAATGAAATGTCAACCTTTTTCCCTCACCTTCAACTTCCAACCAGCCCACAAGTCTATTCTTCCCTTAACTATTAAATATACCCAACTTTCCATTTCCAGTATCATTCTATTTAATTAAGTTCATGACACTCCTTGCCTAGACTTTCAATGTGGCTTCTAACTAGAATTTCCTTCTTTCTACCCCGCTTCTGGTAAATTCACATTCCTCTTTATTGGTAGAATGATTTTTCTAAAATTAAAGTTATTTAAAATTCTTCAGTATCTTCCTTTTCCCATCACAACAAATTCAACCTACGTAGCATAATAGTTGAAACTTTCATCATCTGGTCCTTGACCACATTTCCAATCTCATCTCAGCCATCTGTCCATATCCTAAACTCCAGTCATATGAGTACTTTGGATTTGCCAAACACTGAAAACCAAACCCTTTGGCTTTATACATTGTCTTCTCTTTGCCTGCTGATAAAAGCTTTGGAGACTGCTCAAGTGTTAGATTTCTATGGAAGTCTTTGGCTACGGCCTCCAGCCTCCTCCAGATCTGTATAGGTTCCTTTTCTCAGTGTTTCCAGAAGACCCTGTGTTGATTGATTCCTAGCCCTATTTTTTGCAAATTGTGGTAAGAACACTTAACACGAGATCCACCCTCTTAATGTGTAAGTGCACAATACGATAGCATTATCTGTGTGCACAATGTTGTATAGCAGACCTCTGCAACTTAATCACCTTGCAAAACTGAAACTCAGCATCTGTTGAATGGCAATCCCCTCCTTTTTCCTCTCCTCAGCCTCCAGAAATCATCATCCTATTCACTTTATATAAGGATTTGGCTACTTTAGATTCCTCACCTAAGTGGAATCACGCAGTGTGTGTCCTTCTATGATTGGCTTATTTCAGTTAGCATGATGTCCTCAAAGTTCATACACACTTCTGCAAAATGCAGAATTTCTTTCTAAGGCTGAACAATAGATATTCCACTGTATATTTACCTCATTCTCCATTCATCCGTTGACAGATGTTGTTTATATGTTTATGTTGCTTCCACATCTTCTTAAGATCCTGATTTGAATTCTTTCGTAAAATACCCAGAAGAGGTAATTCTGGGTTGTACTACAGAGCAGCAATATGGTATCAGAATCAAGGAAGATATGGACCCATAGGACAGAACAGAGAGCCCAGAAATGAATCCATGCATGTATGGTCAGTCAGTGTTCAACAAGGGCACCAATCACACATGGCAATGAAAAGGCTTTCAGCAAACAGTGTTGGACAAATGGGATACCCACAGGAAAAGAATGAAATCGGACCCTTATCTTCTAACCTATGCAAAAACCAACTAAAAAGTTGCATAGGACCTGAAACTTAAAACTCCCAGAAGAAAACACAGGGGGAAAGTTTCATGACAATGGATCTGTCAATGTTTCATAGATAAGACACCAAAAGCACAGGTAAAGGAAGAAAAATGAACAAGGGGATTGCATCAAAATGAAAAGCTTCTGTCCAGCAAAAGAAATGATGGA
Organism: Aplodontia rufa; assembly: GCA_004027875.1. Classification (NCBI taxonomy): domain Eukaryota; kingdom Metazoa; phylum Chordata; class Mammalia; order Rodentia; family Aplodontiidae; genus Aplodontia; species Aplodontia rufa. The sequence goes on from PVKS010009932.1 coordinate 5,287, forward strand.
CAGGTGAAATGTCTGCCTAGCACATTTTTTTTAAAAGAGAGAGGGACAGTGAGATAAAGAGAGAAGCAAATTTTTTAAATTTAGTTTTTCATATGGCCCTCATTGCTCCGAGGCTTAGTTGTGTACGTGGTGCTGGGGTTCGAACTTGCGTACTCGCGCATGCCAGGCAAGCACTGTAACCACTGAGCTCCAGCCCCTGCCTAGTACTTCTTGCTGCCTTGTATTTGTTGCTTGCCTTATCATTCTTCACACACACACACACACACATACACACACACACTATTAAACTGATGACCTGCCACAGCAAGCCCTCTGGAGTGCAGAATTAAAGCTGGAGGATTTTTCCACCGATGATTTCTGTCAGTGGGAAGTGTGGTAAGAAAGTAAGTCGGAAGGAAAAGAAACAGTGAATTTAGATATGCTTTCCAGGAAATTTCCCAGAATGTCCTTGGATATCAAAGAATTACTCATTTCTTGTGGATTCCTTTTTTGGAGAAATAAGTATAAGGATTTGTAGCAAAATCTACTCTTTCTTCCATGGAGGAAATATTTTTGCAGAAGTCAAACAATTTTTGACTGCTTTCATGGTCAGTGTTACACATCACCAGGGGCATTTCCACCTGAGTGACCAATGGATGTCACTAACTTCTCCTTTTCAACTGCATTTGCACAAGTTAACTACATCCTAAGACTGGAAGATAAGAATGTCAAAGGACAAAATAACGGAAGCACCTTACCTGAGACAGTACAAATACAGAATCAGGGAAGAGACCAGGAACAGCAGGGTATGAAGTAGGATCGTGATCATCACACCGAGAATTGCAGGCTGCTTGGTTCTTACAAACGCCCAGTAGAGCTTCGCTGCGTCAGCTATAGGTGCCTCCCCATCATGTGTAAGCCTCTGACAGAAGAAAACCAAAGAAAAGAGGAAGGATGGAAAACGATTATCAACTTAGATTTATATAAAGACACAAAGACTCTGGTACCATAATTTGTTTTTAAATTAAATCTTCTAACAACTGAAAATTGCCAGATCTTTTTTAGCTGCACAAAGGGAAAGAAAAAAAGCTGGGTTTTGCATGCTTGGTTTACCAGGGTTTTCTTATTTTCCCCTCTACGCTTTTAAATGCAAGCACTTGACATGAATTCATGAAGGAAAAGCCATGTTTTATTTATGTGCTATTAGCTTTGGAATTTAATGAGCACAAGATATGAAGAAATTAAATATGATGGTGGAAAGATTCCTTTATTTCTGAAGCCGGTTTGATAGGAATTTAATTTGTGCTATGCATAAAAGAGATGGCTTATTTTAGAAACTTATGAAAAAGTTATCAAGCTACTTAATATGAGCTTGAAAACCAAAGTTTACATTAGGTTAATTTAAAAATAAGCCCTTTTTTAGACAAGGAAAAGCATGCTCTATATTGGATTATAAATGAATGTCAGGCAATGAGATCTTTAGAGACAAATATAAATTGCTAAGGACCAATAGCATCAGCATATGACATCATTAACCTTGAGCTTTATAAAACATGAACATTCTTGAGTTGATTTCCATGACATGAAGATGAAGTAACACGTAATAGAGGTGTAAAAGAAGATGTCTTTTCTCTACTACAAAAGAGACAGAAGAATTTATTTTTAAACTGATAAATATTTAAGCCGAGTTTATAGAAGCACTTTTAAATATAGTTAATCCAAATTGCATATGTGTAAAAGAAATAGAAGACTAGGCAGGTTGATGTGTATTTTCCTTTCACCAAAATTAGTATTTGGGTAATAATTAAAAAATTCAAATGCTACAGCTCTCAAATACTGCTTCTTTGACTACCACAACATAACTTATTTTTATGCCATTACTCTGGCAAGATGTGGATCTGCTGTTAGGTCTCTGAGCAGCAGGTGAGAGCTGTCATTCATGTCCCCCTTTCCAGATTCTGCCTTTCTGTACTTTCTTAAGGATAAAGAAATAAAGACAGAATTCATTGACAAAGGAAAAAAAAACAGTAACTGGTATTTTTTATGTCAATAACATGATCCAATCAATAGATGCTGTTCACTCAATTGACCCACATATATTGAACACCTACTAGGTGTCCTTAAACTCAGAAGAGAAAAGGTAAGTAAAATTAAACAAAACTGCTATGCTTTTTTTTTAATTTTTATTCGATAAACATGGTCTTACAACTAGGAGGGGTTCATCATCAACAATCAAGAACAAAAGTGTAAAGACAGAACAAGCCAATACTGGTGCCAGACCATGGTTTCCCCTCTTCGGGTTCCCCATGGTTCCACGTTTCACTTTACTTAAGCCCCAAGTTGATTGGACTTCTCGTGGAAGTTGGAGGTTCCCCTCAGATTAGATTCCCCCATACTACCTCCCTCTGGTCACCTTGATGTCCTTCCTATTCCCTTCCTCCCCATCCCCCTCCCTAGGTCCCCCAGGAACCTAAGCACAGTTCCCCATGATCCTGGAAGAATTCATACATGTTGAGGTAATTGTTAGGCTAGCCATCTAACATACTGATACGCTTTTGAAGCTTACTTTGAAGTGTTGCGTGTGTGTGAATGATAATAACCATAAATGTAAGAATAAGATTAAATAACATATGCTGTATCAAAGGATGATACTATGAAGAAGAACAAAACACAGAGAAGTGGTATAGGAGTAGATTAGTCAGCTTTCCACCAACTGAGGTAAACTATAGGCAAGGAGGAAAGGTTTATTTTGGTTCATGGTTTCCTAAGCTTCAGGTCATAGTTGGCTGGCTCTATTGCCTTTGGGCCCAAGGTCAGTGGCACACCATGAAGGGGGCAGGGGCTATTCTCCTCATGGCGCCCAGGAAGCAAAGACAGAGAAGAGGCTGTGGACCCAATATCCCCTTCCACATGTCCTTCCACTAGGCCCAGCCTCTTAAATGTCCTACGGCCTCCCAATAATGCCACCGGCTGGTAACCAAGTCAGTAGTATGTTGGCCCTGGTGGACATCCAAAACGCAAACTATAGCAGTAGGAATGGGTGTGTTATTAAATGTTGCTATCTGAAAAGGTGTCATGAAAAGCAAAGACCAAGACCTGAACTATGTAAAGGAGTGAGCCATGTACCTGAAATGCCATTCATCACACATGGCCCGCGGTGTGTCCTTCCTGTGTGTGTCTTGCTTTCCCCACTAGATAGTAAGTGCTTGTCTGAACCATTAGGGAAATAACCCTTCCAGCTTTCGTCACTCACAGAGCAGAGTCCTCAACTCATTATAACCCTCTCATCTTTATTCCTTTAATGCTATTTGTGATCTCCTCAAGCGTATTTCCAGTTAGTCTCCCACCAACACTGAGAAATGAATAAGGTAGATGTTGGTATTACTGAATTTTGTAAGATGTCTACATGGAAATTGAAGAATAGAGAGGTCAACTGACTTATCAGTGACAAATGGCAGAGCTAGGACCAGAGCCCTGCTTCCCTTGACTCCAACTCTAGGCTCTAGGTCCTTCTTCTACTCCACAGTCACTCCTAATGGAATGGAAAGGTTTGAATGTGTCCTCTCATGTGTTGGAAATGTAATTCCCAGTGCAACTGTGTTAGAATTAGGGCTTAAGAAGTGGTCTTTAGATCATGAAGGACAGATTAATGCCAATTGAAAATGGGCCTGCAGCTATGAGTTTGAGTTCCGGTTCTCTCTTTGCCCTTCATTAGATGACACAGAAAGGCTCTCAGGAGATATGACTTCTCAGTGTTGAACTTCCCCAATTCCTGAACCATGAAACAATACCTTTCTGTTTATTATAAACTACCCAGTCTCAGGTATTTTGTTATACAAGCATAAAATAAATTAAGATAGGGAGACTTAAAAATTGTTTGTTGAGTGACAATGTCTTCATTCTATCTTTTGCTTTAATTTCTGTTATTCTTATCTCACTAAGGGGAAAGCAAGAACAATGCTATATTTATTTTGCATCTTTTAAAATTCTGAGCAGAGTATATACAGTCAATGCACACATGCAGATCAGTTAAAAGTTTCAATAGCAAATCATTCCTCCATTTTTAATCCAGATTAGAGATTAGGCAAGGAAGTGTTTTTGTTGTTGTTGTTTTAAGAGAGAAGGACAGTGAGAGAGAGAGAGAGAGAGAGAAACAAAGAGAACCAATTTTTATTGAGTTTTTCACGGGGGGGGGGGCTTTCGTTGCTCTGACACTTCGTTGTGTATATGGGGGCTGGGGTTTGAACCCGTGTACTTGCGCATGCTGGGCAAGCGCTGTAACCACCGAGCCACCGCTCCAGCCCCTTTTTTGTTCTTTTGATATGGGGTCTCAAACTCCTGGGCCAAGCGATCATCCTGCCTCACCCTACCCAGCTAGGTTTACAGGCATGCACTACTGTGACTAGCTACAAAGGACAGATTTTTGTATTCAGTTGGAACTCTTGCACACGGTACCATAAGGAATATGCTTTCATTGTACAAGCCTGCAAGTTCAGATGCTAACAGCACATTGTCAGCAATAGCACCAGTCAGTGTTTCAAACTGGAACCATTCCACCTGCCACATCTCTTTTTTACGTCTCTAGAAACAAAATAATCCAGAGCAGAAAATCTCAGTAGCTTTAGGTAGCATCAGTCTTGCTGGCTCAACCGGTTCAAATGCACATGATTCTCAGCTTCACCTGCGCAATGCTGAGGGACTTTGGGGTATGAGCTCAGGTGATCCTAGTCTCACGAGTGACATTCAGTCTATAACTATGATCCCAAACTTCAACAAAGATCAAAATCCTCATGAAAATACCTACTGCCAGGCCTCTCCCTGAGTCTCTGACTCAGTAGAGTTGGTGCAGGGATCACGATTTTGACCTTTGACCACCACTGCTTTCGATCAGTACTTCCCAACGTCAGTGTGCTGTCAAGTCAGCCAGATAACACGTTAAAATGCATATTTAAATCCAACCCACAGGCATGCCCAAGAGCCCTAGCGGTTCCAAGGCTGCTGATCTGTGGAATGCACACAGCTTTAGAGATTTTTTTAAAGATAGCAAAATATATGTCATTGGCAATGAACTATGATGGATTCTAACTGGAGAGTCAATAATTTGTGGAGACTTGGAATGAAGTTTTTGCTTTTCTTTCGAACTGGAAAGAGATACGGGTACTCTGTTCATCTATTAGAATCCCAGTCAGTTTCATGGGCGCACTGGTTGTGAGATGACCACGCTGGAGTGCATTGCTGCAGATTACATCAGAAGCCCCAGAGCAAATTAAGTCTGCTCTTTTTGTTAGCTGCCTTGGATACAGTGGGCTGGTTGGCTATGAAATTGCCCAAGGGACATGATTGGAATCAGAATTCATTCCACAAGGGCCACAGATATTCCTTCTAAGGAGTCCTATGAAGATCATAAGGGACAGCTGCTCATTGACCCCGATGACTTCCCATGTGGATTTGCAGTAGGCTCAGTCCCAATACCACACGTGCTCAAAGTCCGTATCAGGCCCTTGGGAGAAACTGCAAGATGTCATGGGATATGGTCTCCCTGCAATGCAGATGGCACCCTCTCTACATCTGCAGATCAACAAACCTTGATGGTCCAGCCTCCTTCTGCTAGAGTGAAGACACAGAGCAGTAAGAATGTACACCGAATCCAGCTGACTTCAACTCAAACCACTCAGAACCAGAATGAGGTCAATTGGCAGGTGGAGGACAACTTGGAGATGGGGTAGAAAACGCAACCATTCCTGGTCTAAAAGTCCCCCTCTTTTGCCAGGACATCAAGGTGTTCAATGGTACTGAGGGTCCAGGTAGTGGTCTCATGCTGGTATATGAAAACAAGCCTGCCTTTCATGTACCAATGAGTTTTCCTTGGCATATGATTCTACCTCTAACACTAGCAGTAGGTCTGGAAATTAGATCCACCGGTAGGCTAACCATCGACTGTTCTGAGTATGATTTAATAAAATTTGAGCATATTGACACAGGTTCTAAGAACTTATAGTGGAAGTCCTGTTCATACAGAAATAGATTCAGTCAGAATTCTCATATGAGACCTAAAAAGATACAGTGGACTCAGAGCTTCAAGAACCCCAGTTAGGTTGAGCAGCCCAGGAATCCTCAGCAATTGATAGCCCAGCCCACCAAGCAGCAAAGGGATAGTCCACCTTGGTAAGGTAGTTAGCACCACGACATGGTCCATGCAACCAGCACTGTCAGCATCAGGCCCTGGGGTTCAGAATGAGCATTTTAATGAGATTTCCCAGAGGGTCCTCCAAGCACACTAAAGTTTGAGAAGCATTCCTGTAACATACCATGGCCTGAGAGCCATTTTAAAATGAGAACAGGTTCTGCTGATCTGAGCTGCCTCTAACAGAACCCAGGATATAAAATGTCTCTATGAATGTAGTTTGTATAGCACTTGGGTCTTTAGTTCCCAAAGCTCATTATAAACAGTAGAATTAATTTCAGAGACAATTGATATGTGGAGATAATCAAAGCAACCCATCTCTATGATCTGCTTGGTACAGTGAGTATAGATTAACACTTGCATACCAATTGTGAAGCTCTCATTTTATGCACTATTATTGCATAATTTAAGGTACTTTATAAATGAAGATTCAATCCTATTGATAAATTTAAAGTATCCACGGAGCTGTGTTTTATGACCAGGTCTACAGTACAAAAATGTAGTAAAAACTTTGCAGTTCCTTTCCTTTTGCCTATTATAATTACTTAAAAATTTGTTGATTTAAAGTTAAAGTAGATTTTGGCTTCAACTATTCCACTTTTTCCCAATATCTTCTATTTTGCTTTAATAATCTAATATAAAGCTTTCAACAACTTAAATGAAACAGATAAAGTTGCTAAATTGCAGGTTGGGGTTTGTGGTTAATAGGCAAGGGAATAATTTAGGCCCACTGAGCCTTGTCTATGCTGAGTTTGTGTCTTACAAGCCATTCTGGCATTTCTAGATCTTCCCAGTCTACTTCTCAAAACTTTTCTACACAACTCTGATGTCAGTGGATCTCAAACTGTGGTCCCAGGCAAACAACATCAGTGTCATCTGGGGACTTGTTAGGAATGCAGAGCTGGGCCTTATTCCAGACCTACAGAAAAAGAAACATGGGGGTGGGGCACAGAAACTTTTATTTTACTAAAACCTGCTATAAATTTTTAAGTGCAGAAAGATGTTTGAGAATCATACGTTCCAGTGGCATTGACCAGGAAATCTCAAGCCTTGCAAATTCAAAGCAACTAGAGACTGTGATATGGCAATAAATTCACACTAATATCTGTATCAATTTTGCATCAAATTATGGCCCCAAACTTCAGTAAGAAATGAAATATTTTGATGAAATTGAGTAATTATCATTAGTACAGCATACATTTGATTTCACAAAGCAATGTACTGACTCAAGGTTTGAAGGAGAGATTTTGACATAATGGAATAAACATTAACCTCAGAATTTAGGTGTCTGGGTCTTACACTGGTTATAGCACAAGCTGCCTAGGTGGCCTTGGATAAGTAGTGTAATTCTATGTGGCTAGTTCCTACCAGTTGCAAAATAAGAATAATACTTCTCCTATAAACTTCCAGTCCTCTTGAAAACATATAATCAAGTAAATTATGTGAAGATGCTTAAAAAATACAAAGTACTTTTCGAACATTAGAATCATTACTACCATCATTTTATAGATCATCATGTACTTTAGTACATTATTCATAACCATAAAATTCTAGAACTCTGTTTTAGGGTAAAATTGCACTATGTTTGTAACTACATTACCACCACAAAAGTCAAAATAAATGCCGATGGCATGATTTTTAAAAATGCATTAGTTGAAAAATAAAAACTAAAAATGTGTTAACTTGGAAATGTATTAAAAACTCTAGTATAGTTATTACATAAGACTGTTATGTCATAAATCAGATAAATAGCCTCTCCAGTTAAAGGAACTATAGTATAATTACTTTTTTGGAAAGCTGTCCTATAAAAATCTTTAATATTTAAAAAACTACCCAAAAAGTTCTAAACTTCAACTTCTTTGCAATAATTTTGAAGATGGGACAGCTAGTTTGGATGTGATCTCCTATATGATTTCCTAGCTACTTTGAGACTGTTTATTTAAGAGAGTTAAAATTCAGCTGAAATTGATTATGTTAGACGTCCATGATCTTTTACGAGGAAAAATGTAATAACTTCAATTTAAGATGAATATTGAATGTTCATCATGATTGAAATCCCCATGTCAACTGATTTACACACTAAAGCTAAATTCTGTGACAAGAACTCATCTCCTGATTATTTTATTTGACTTACCCCCAGGAAAGTATCCACTATAAACACCGCCAGAGGGTCCAGAACTGTCCATAGCCCCATGGTAATGATCAGCTTTGACAAGGCGTCAGGGCAGGAGGCAAACAGCAGCTGACAGCCCCATCTGATCAGAAGCAAGAGGAACGTGACTGTGTTCAGCACCAAGGGCCCCACCACCACCAGGGGCAGCTCCTCTCCAATGCCAAGAGAAGAACTTGGATAGCACAGTTCAACTGTGTGCAGGTAAATTCAGAACCTGTAGGAAGATAAAGCAATCCCATGCACACAAACAAGAATTGAAATGCACCTTGTACAGCTCTCTGCTATTAAAAAAATATAGAAAACTGACACTTAAGAGCACTCTCAAATTTTTAGAAGCCTTCATCTTTTCCTGACTCATTAGTACCACCTAAACAGTTCATCATCAAGGAAAGGCAAATTCTACCTGGTTCAAAGTTCTTGTTAAATAACACAGAAATTATTTATAGATAGAAAGATGGCAGTTTAAGCCACTGAACAGAGCAGTCTATAAGCCAAGAGCTTCCCTGCAGTGCACAGTACTTATTATGAGCAATTTGAAATTCAAAATATACCAGTAGACTTTCTAATGAATCACGGGTGAATAGAGATAAAAAGGAGATCTGATCAAATATTTTTTCAGTTTTAGTGTATCCTATGTTATACTAGATAGACTCCCAAATACAACAGTTAAACCACCATCACTCAACCATAATTGTGTACTAAGAAGTCGTCTTGACCCAAGCTGAGGACCTACAGGTTAAGCCCAATCCGAGTCCACTAACTCAAGCAGTCACCAGCAGGTGTTGACATCATCTCTCTGCACAAACTGAGACTTCTGGCATGCTAACTTTCATCTCCCCTGAATATCAGGCTGACGAGAGCTGTTTCATAGTTGATCCTGTTCATGTGTCTTACTTAGCAGCATTCTGCTAAAGAGTTCTTCTTTTTATATCCATTCATTGACTTTTGCTTCAAAGGGAACTTTATGCTTTGTTCTTGCACCACTATGAATATCAAATAACCTGTTTACATTGGTTAGCACAGAACCTGACACACAGAGAGGGTGCAAAAAATGACCATTTTCTGTGCTGTTATTCCTATGTCTCACAGCTAAAATGTGACACAGCTGTTATGTGATTCATTCCCATAGACCAGGACAATAGTCAGAAAAATATCTTATAATATCTTTTCTTTTTCTTTTATTATTATTATTATTATTATTATTAGTATTAGTATTAGTATTATTAGTATTTACCAGAAATTGAACTAGGGGTGATTTACCACTAAGCTACACCCCCAGCATTATTTATTTTATTTTGAGGCAATATCTCACTAAGTTGCTTAGGGTCTTGCTAAGTTGCTAAGGCCAGTCTCAAACTTGGGGCCCTCCTGCCTCAGCTTCACCATTGCGGGGATTACAGGCATGTGAGCACCCAGTATATCTTAGGTCTTCTCTTGCTTCAGAAATTGGTTAAGCTGGGCTGTCAGGTTATTTCTTGCAGTCTCACTTTATAAACAACTAATAAATAATAGGGCTTCCTTTTCCTTTGAAGAATGAAAGAGCAAACATTGAAAAGCAACTAGCCCCAGCATGTAAGTTGTCTTTTCTGCTTCAGAAACCTTGAAGATAAAGAAAATAGAGAGGGTGGCTCTATCCATGTAAAAAGTCCTGCTTGAAAATGAAGTTATTTAGTATATATGAATTTGCATATTTTGTAACATATATATCTGTGGTTGAATTTAATAAAACTATCAAAAATTTATGTGTACACAGATATACACATTTAATCCTTTTCATAAAGTCTTCAAATTCTTCTCAGTCATCTTAATTGGAAATATCTACACAACTTTTTTTATCTGCACCATCTACATTTGAGAAAATGAATTTTACTTGTACTGTTATCTTTTTGTCTATCTACAATGTCTATGGAATCATGTTTATAGAGAGATAACCTTTAAAGTGTCATCTTTTTCTATAGGATAATGGCCCAGAAAGCTGCCTGAGCTCCAGTTTGGTAATTGTTTGAATTCAATCATTTTGTAGAAGAAGCAATCTTTGCTTCTCTGAGCATAGATAATAAATCAGACTTATGCTACTTCTAAAAAACCTTCTGCCTAAGTCACTCTGATAAAATCAAAATAGAAAAAAAGATTGTTGCTAAATTCCTCTTTGAGTCCTGCTCAGATATTAGAACGTATTTGAATCTGCTAAATTTTAAATAAATATTGATGTACCAGTTATACATTTGTATACACACAACCAACCACAAGATGAGACTGTAACTGTAATAGAAGTTCCTGCTTTCAGAGAAAGACAGTTTTGCCTTTTCAAATCATACCTACATTTTAGGTCTTACGGTAAATGGACGGGAGAGGTGTTTTGTACTTTCATTTGTCCTATCAAGATGAAAATACATTCCTTTGATTTTCAGGGGAAAGCACTCACTTTGTAACTGGAGTTGAAATGGCCCATAGGAAAAGCCACTGGCCCCAGTAATGCAAGTAGAGCCTTAGGAACCAGAGAGATGCCATCATTAGGATGGTGTACCAGAAGCCCTGGCTCTGCCATTCAGCTAACTGAAGTTCTGAGAACAAGGACACCCTCACAAAATGGAGATGCTTGAAGAAGTCCCCAGATCCACAACCACTGGCCACTGAAGAACAGCTGCAAAGAAAGAAGGAGCACTTTTAGCAAAACCCAAAGTGAAATATTCTGGCATAACAATGAAGACATCATGGCAATAAAACTAAAAGAAATTATTTTTATATACCAGGAATACAAACATATTTGTTTCTTTCTGCTGTCATGAATGACTAAGAGGAACATGAAGAAACATGAATTAGGGAGATATGAATCAAAACCATAAGGAGATGTGACCTCACACTCGGTAAGAGGACTGTTTAAAAACAAACAGTAAGCAAATAACAAGCATTGGTGAGGTTGTGGAGAAACTGAAATCCTTGTGCACTGTTTGGAATGTAAAATGGTATAACCACTATGGAAAACAACACAGTATATACCCCTGAAATTAAAAATATAGTTACCCTATGATCCAGTTATCCCAATTGTGAAAACATATCTGAAAGAACTGAAAATATTCAAATGATATTTATACATTCCTGCTCATTGCTGGATTATGTGTAAGAGCCAAAGTGTAGGAACAACATGTTTCCATTGATGAATGGATGAACAAGCAAGATATGATATATACACAATACAATATTATTCAGGTTTTGAAAAAAAAAGGCATTCTGGAGCTGGAGCAGTGGCTCAGTGGTTACAGCACTTGCCTGTCATGCACAAGGACGTGTGTTCAAACCACAGCACCACATACACAAGAAAGTGTTGGAGCAATGAAAGCCAAATGAAAAACTAAATAAAAATTGATTTTCTCTTTTCTCTCTCTCACCATCCCTCTCTCTCTCTTTACAAAAAAAAAACAAGAAGAAGGGCATTCTGATGTGTGTACTATATGAGGGAGCCTTCCAGACACTATGCCAGGTGGAATAATCCTAATCCGGTCAAAAACTGTATAAACACCATTGAACTCACGTAAATGAAATATCTATATTAGTTAAAATCAGGAACAGAAAGTTGATGGAGGTGGTTCAGGTCTGAGAAGCAGGGAAATGAGGACTTCCTGTTTAATAGGTGAGGAGTTTTAGTTTTGCAAGATAGAACATTTCTCCAGATTGATTATACAGCAATGCAACAAATTTACCACGGAACTATACGCTTAAAAGACTAAGATGGTCAATTTTATGTTATGTGTATCTTACCACAATCAAGAAGTTTTAAAATGAAATATGGCAATGAACTATTACAAGCAGTGAACTTACATTTTTAGAAAGGTTTAACAAATTTAAAATATATTCCCGCTTATCTCACCTACCCATCATGATCCTTCTTCATTATAACTAAATGTATTTATATGCAATTTATTAAAGATCAACTACTTTACATTCAAAATGGGAGTTATCCATGTACTGAAGAATGCATAAATAATTCAAAACTTAAGAATTATTTTATTCCTTAACAAAAATTGGACTCCCCCCCCCCGAAACTAAGTATAAAAGAATCATGTACAAAGTATTCCAATTTAACTCTAGTTTCTTTTCTATATTTAGCATTTAGAGCAAGGTTGTTTTCAAAGTTTCTAAAATTATAGTTTTTGTGAGAAGGAAGATGGAGAGGCATCAAAAGGACTGCATAGTTTGGAATTATTTTCTCAAGAATAGGTATAGGTAATAGCACAGCGTAGGGACTAAAAGTTCTGGAACCTTCTTGCCTGGGTTTAATTCTCTACGCCTTGGTTTCCTCTTATGGAAAAGAAGGTAGGAGCTGAGCCTTCCTATCAGGGCCAGCTTGATAGTGAGATCCACAGGTGGAAACCCTTGGAACATAGCCATCACTGTCTTACACCCCAAACAAGTGTCCGCAATCTGTCGAGTCTCCCTCTGTCTCCTCTTCCAGTGCTACTGTGGAATAGTCTGGGCTTCCATCAAGCCAACAAATATAGGAAACCTGCCAAAATTATGGCAGTTTTACTTTTATTTTTAAAAAGAGAGATAAACACGTATGTGCAAGTATTTGTTATTCAATTAAAGCAGTAAAAATCATTAATATACATCATGCCTTTAATTAAATCTGGAATTGGTCTTTATATAAGAACTAGGCTCCAAATTTCTGAGTGAACTTGCTTAATACTATTTTGGAAAGATTTTTCTAGAATGATTCAGTTAATTTCTCAACCAAAAATAGCACTACTATTACTGAACATGTCACTTGAAGGGAGAAACTAGTACCAGAGTTCAGTAGTCCAGCCACTTAGTAACCAAGCTACAAGCATCAGAGACTGCGCAGGCAGCACACAGAACAGAGATGCAATTCATGGAGGTATTCAAGAGATTTGACGTCACAAAGCTCGTCTCTCCCTGAAGATGATCAAATCTGATGACAGCCGTTCCCCAGGAAGAGAAGGTAAAAAATGGTAACAAGAGTGTGAGTAGACGACACCAGACGACAGCCTTTTGGTCGGCACGGGAGGCACCGAACGTGACATTGACAGTTCCTTTCCACTGTTCTTCAGTGCACTTTGCTGTGAAGATGTGAAGCAGCGCCTCTCCGAAACCCAGCCTTACACTGAGCATGCTTTTCAATTATACAAATGAGACAGTTGAATAGGAAGCAGACCTCCAAGAGACACTGGTTTATGTGTAGGGACAGAATCAGGGACTAAGTCTCTTACAGAAGCATCCCAGAATGCCTTGTGGCATTAGCCATCATGTGAAATGAAACCCAGAACCTTCTACCCAGGGAAAGCAAAATAATCCTGAACATGATCTCCCTTTCAGTTAATTATTCTGTCACTGTCTTGCCTCTTCAAAGGGAAGAGGAAATCAAATGCAGACTTGGCAGTGTGTTGTTTGCAAAAAAACTGGAAAAATCTCAAGTGATGCAAAACAGAAAAGACAGTAGCTTCTTTGACCTTTGGAAATTTCCAGTGTTCTGTTTGTATCCATTGACATAAATGACTAAGCAGTTGAAGTGCTTAGGCATAGAAACCACTATAAAGTGGTTTTACCATTAGTTTCACTAATAAAAAATGTTTCCCACCCACAATCGAAAATGCATATTTGTTTAGCAGACTTTTGAGTTAGGACAAATTGTACCACAATACCACAACAATGTCACTAGATACAATTTATATCTAATTCATAATGTTCAATGATCTCATTGCTAGTCAACACATTTCAATATTGGTTTTTATATGTTTAACAATGATAATCACAGCACGTGGATTCCAAAAAATTAAGAAAAAAATCTTAAATCAATCATTTGGAGTTTAAAATCTATGCACTGAAAGATTAGAAATTTAATTGAGCAAAGGGAATCAGGGGCATTCTTATAAACAATGCCCATATAACAAGAAGATACGGCAGCTCTTTTCTTTTAATCATTTTGAGTGTGTACCTGGAATTGCATTGTGAACCTCTATAGGATCACATTCACAACCATCTCTCCACATATCATTCTGGAAATACATTTCATTCAAAAGAATTCTGCATCCATGTTTCAAAATTGTCTTGAAAGAGAGCATCAATATTATTGTAAACACGCCAGGCAGGTGTAAGAGGCAGTGCCACCGTAAGATATCTCCATCCACTTTTCCACTGCTCGTTCCTTTCTCTGTCATCTTTCTTGGTTATGTACAAAGAGTATGACCATCAAAAGGATAATAAATGGATCTGCCACTGGGGTGTGTAATACGTAGAGTGGGAATTGATTTGTTGGTTATGAAGGAAGCCACAGAGCACACAGATCACCGCAAAATCACATTGAGGCCAGCAGCTACCCCTCGGCGTGTGCCGAAGGCTCCTCTGGAGCTCATGGGGTGAGCAGCCAGAGGGTGAGAAGAATGGAGAGGTCATCCAGTATTCAGCTATTAAATGAAATCTATTTCTCTGAACTTCAGCCACATTTCATATGACACACATATATCCCCCGTGCATGCACAGTCCTTCCAGAGACCTGAAATCAAACAAGATTTCTATGATCCATCAATGCAATAATATAATATAAAAAACCAAAATTGCTTTGGGAAAAAAGGATAGAATGCATTCTTAAACTGTCTTCTATAGTAACAGAAATCCTTAAGGAATTTGTATATAATAAAGATTTTTTTACTCTTCTACTGTGCATAATAATTCTTATTTAAAAATCATTGCCAATAGATGCCACTAAAATTTCCACATTCCCTTCCTCTGGCATAACCAAAAATGTGCCAGATGTAGCATTTTTTTAAACTAAAAATTTTAAAATCATAACTATCAATAAGTAATTATTTTATTAGTGTGTTTTTCATTTTTACCATACCCCATTCATCAGCTGATTTTTGAGCATGAATGTCCTCGATGATTCTAAGGCCTTCTGAGATGTATTATTCAGCATTTTAGGGAGCCATTAAAACAAAGCTGTCAATGACGCCTGCGTGAATCATGCCATGGCTCTTTCGGAGAAAGAACTCCCCATGTTACCTTGGACTCTTGCAGAAGCTAAGCTAAAGTCCAAACCAGTTAAGTTATCTGCCCACATTGACACAACCCAGGAACAAAGAGTTTTCAAGCCACTTGGCTTTTATCAGGACTGTTCATTGTTGTCTACTGAATCACTTTAGTAGGAAACACCAGGATCTAGAAATTTGGGGATATTGCCCGAAACCTGAAAGAAGGAAATGTCTCCTCCTTTGTAGAAGTTGGTTGGATTGGATACAGTTCACTCACTCAACAAGTCACCATTGAATGAAATACGTCATGCCCCCCCAATCTCGCAGTTCACAGAATAACAACACCTGCCAACATCACCTGCCTTAATCCCTAAACCCTGTGATTATGTGAAATTACAGGGCAATGGGAAATCAAGTTGCAGAAGGAATTAAGTTGCTATACAGCTGAGTTTAAAATAAGATGATTATTCTGGATTATTTGGGGAGACCAATGTAATCACAAAGGTCCTCAAAAGATGGAAGAGAGAAGCAGAAGAGGCAGAATAAGGGAGAGCCAGAGAAAAGGGCAGTGTGAGAAAGAGCTGGCCTGAATTTGTGGGCTTTGAAGATGCAGGCGAGCCAAGGAATGAGGACAGCTTCTAGAAACTAGAAAGCAAGGAAAACTTCTCCCCTGGCGCCTCTAGAAAAAAACACAATTCTACTGCTACCTCCATTTCAGCCCCTTGAGACACATTTCAGACTGCTGATCTCCAAACCTGTGAAATAATAAATCTGTGCTGCTTTAGGTCCCAAATTCGTACAGTGTGTTATAGCAGCAGTAGAACACTCATACAGATAGTTTCTGAATTCTCATCCACAAAAACAGCGTTGTCAGACCTAAAGAATTTTTAGTCTATTTGGGAGAGATGCACAAGTGAAAAGATAAATACAGCACAAGATTAAACACAGTGTGGCAAGTCCCTTGGTAACATACAAAGTGCAGATAGCTGTCTTCAATGGGGCCTGAGAAGACTTCTCTTCTGAGCTCCCTGAGGTGAAGGGGAATGGGAAAAAGAGAGATTCCCCTCTCCCATTGAATCTTCAGTTTGCACGGGAATAAAGTCTAGCTTCTCAAACTTAAGACAACTTGAATTGGGTGGGAAAAGTTCAAGTGGGGAAGATGGTGACAGAGACACTGGAGAGGTAGAAGAGGGGGACATGGGATGGAGCCAGGCCAGCAAATGCCATGTTAAGGAGTTTAGACTCCATGCAGACACCATCAACAACCCTTGGAGTACTGGGGTTGCAGGGCAGGGAAGGACATCGTGTTTGTAGTTTGGAAACGTCACTCCAGCTGCAGCATAAAGACTTGGGTGGACCGTGACTAAAGAGGAGACAGGATGATGGCCTAGACAATGGCTTATTAGTACCACTCAACCAGAGGCAGAATTTGGGATCTTTCAGAAATGTGGGCAGGAGGTTTTCTTTGCTGTTACAATAACATGAAGAGCGGCAAAACACTAAGCTTCCTGAAATGTCCTGAGAGTCCCGGCAAAAGGAAGATCTGTCTTTCTCCCCGTGTTAGATTCTTAGGACTTCTGTAACCACAGATTGGGTGGCTTCAGAAAACAGAAATGTACAGTCATACCTTCATACCCATGAGTTCTGAATCTGCAGATTCAACAAAACATGGGTAGAAAATGTGAACAGGAAAATATTTGCTGTACTGAATAGTGTACACTTTTCTTCTTTTTCTCTAAATAATACAGTAAAACAACTATGCACATAGCATCGACGTTGTCTTAAGTATCATGACTAATCTGGAGCTGATTTAAAGCCACCTGGAGGATGTGTGTGGGTTTATGGCAATGCTGCTCCATTTCATATTTGGGACTGAAACATCTAAGCATTTGGTATCTGTGGGAAGTCCTGGAACCAGTGTTCTCTGGATTTTGAGAGGTGACTGTGTTCTCTCATAGTTCGGAGGCTAAGCATGAAATTAAGGTGCATGTGGGCCATGCTCCCTCTAAAGCTGCCAGCAGAAAATCCTGCCTGCTTCTTCCAGCTTCTGTTAGCTTCAGCTGTCCCTTGGGTTGTAGCAGCATCACTACAGTCTCTGCCTCTGTTCTTACATAGCCATCTTTCCCCTGTGTGCCTGTATCTTCATGCATAGGATGCCAGCCACATCGTATCAGGGGCCCGCACTCCAGTATGACCTCATCTTAACTTACATCTGCAGTGGCCCTATTTCCAAATAAGGTCACAGTCTGAGGTAATAGGGGTTAGGGCTGCAATATATCTTTTTGGGGGGATGCAATTCAATTCATAACACCTCTAAGTGCCACCAGCAGCCTTTTTGAGAATTAGTTAGACCAGTGGTGGTGGTGGAGCAGAGATAAATAGGTGGATTTGGGAGATGTTTCACTAAAATGAACAGGATTTGGAAACTGAAGATGGGGGCCGAAAGAAAAGAGCGATTCAAAAATCAGTTTCAAAGTGTCTGGCTCAGAGAGCTCACTCGAAGGCGACCGTGCAGAGAGCAGTCACAGAAAAGCATTTGGTGGGAGCAGGAAAAGAGGAGGGAAAGAGCAGCTTATAGGGACCTGCTTATAGAAATGCTTGTGGTACTTGCAAGAAAATGCAACCCACTCTCAATTCAACTTATGGAAGTAGACTTCAAAAGATACCAGAACTAGAAATACAAATTTAAAGTTAGAAACATGATAAGAAGAAGTCATCTGAATGGTAAGGAAAAGATCTGAAATCTAAACATCACAAAAATGTTGATGACTAGATTGGATAAAGATTTTATTTATTGGCAAAATATTATATTGACACTAAATCACATAAAGTACCTGTAGATGCAAATCTTTTTCCATATGCTGACTGATGGCAACACACTCAGTTGGGACAAAATCTTCCTTCTTCTTTTACTTATTTTATGTATAAGAGTTTTTAAAGTAATTGACAGTTTGGGAGTAGACAATAATGTTGTTGTTATAGTAGTTTTTGAATATACTAGGTGTTGGGAGCTTCTTATATATTATATCCAATTTGAAGAGTCACTTTGGAAGACATATGTTTCTGTATTTACTTTAAAAATGAGACAACAAGAAATAAGAAGGTTCAAATTACTTTCTTTAGTTCATACAGCTATTAAAAGACAGATCCACCAGGCATGGTGGTGCACACCTGTAATCCCAGGGGTTCGGGAGGCTGAGGCAGGAAGATGACAAGTTTGAGGATAGCCTCAGCAACTTAGTGAGGCACTAAGCAAATTAGCAAAATCCTACCTCAGAATAAAAATTTTGAAGGGTTGGGGATGTGACTCAGTGGTTAAGTGCCCCTGGGTTCAATCACCAGCACACACACACACAAAACACACACACACACACAAAACGGGCATGTCTAAGACCAGAATCTAGACTTAAACCTGATTTTTTCTCTGATACCCAATCCTGTTCATGTCTACAGTCCATGCTGCTTGGACTCTAAGGAAGCTGGCACTGGTGACAAAAGGAGATTCTCAACCCATTCACATTGCTGTAGTTTGGATGTGGAACGACCCCTGATGACCCATGTGTTGAAGTTTGGCACAATCAAGAGGTGGGGAAGCCTAGTAGGAGTTCTTCAGACCATTGGGGTTGGCCTTGAAGGGATTCTGAGACCCTTACCTCTTTTTTCTCCCTCTCCCCACTTGCTGGTTCACCATGACATGAGTGGCTTTGCTCTATCATGCACCCCTGCCTGCCATGATGTGTTACCTTGTCACAGGCCCTATTGGTCCTGAAATGAAAGCTCCAAAACTGCGAGTCAGACTAAACCTTTTCTCCTCTTAACTTGATTATCTCAGGTCTTAGTTATAGTCATGGGAAGCTGACAAACATACACACTCAGAATGTACACAGGAACTTGTTAAAAGACATATTGATGGCAATGAGTCAGTGACTCCTAGTTTCGAAGACAGAAAATACATCTGTCTTCCTCACTGCTGTATTCCAAGTGTGCTTAAAACAAATATGTGTTAATGAATGCATTTTTAAACTAAAATGGTTTTCTATGTTGTTTCAGTCAAAACCATGATGTGCTGCAACTAGTATGCCCATCCTTGAACTTGGTCAAGCCATAAACGTGTTCATTTCAGTATTCATAATAGTCCATGCCATCGTCTTTGCTTAGTGTCTGAGAAATTTAAAAACTGCCATTAGAAGGGCTGGAGCAGTGGCTCAGCAGTGAACGGCACTTGCCTGGCATGCACAAGGATGCAGGTTTGAACCCCAGCACCACGTACACAACAAAGTGTCGGAGCAATGAAAGTCACATGAAAAACTAAATGAATTTGACTCTCTCTTTCTCTCTTCCACTGTCTCTCTCTCTCTTAAAACAAAACAAAACTAGCATTAGAATTTTGTAAACAGCTATGGAACAACTAATAAATCCAAAGTAGTGTATCATTAAAAGATTTGACTGTTGGATGCATTTTTTGATTGTTCAATAACTAAATTTCTTAATAAAAAACAAATAAAAAAGATGTGACTGGTAGGACCTCTTTGGGCACATTCACCGGGATACCACATTTAAAAGAAAATGAGAGAGAATATGTCAAGATAAGGAGCCACCTGTTTGGAAAGAAAAAGCATTAATCAAAAACAAAGTATTATAATACCATAATTTTGTGCTGATTGTTAAATTTATATTAAAGTTAATTAAAATGGCATCCGTTTTATTTTAATGAACTTATTAAAACGCTCATATCTCCTGTCTTTATTGTCTCAAGTATTGGGGTGAAATGTCTATCTTTTTACAAGATATCTGTACATATACTGTTAACAAATATTCTAAATAAAATTATCTATTCTTTCAACTTTTAGAAAACATGATGAAAAGAAATATTTCACAAGTTTATCTTGATGTTAGTATTTTCAAACCCTAAAACTGCATCTCCTTGGCTAATTTGGGCTTTCTGCATTTAATATAACATATTGCACTTTTAACAGGTTTAATTCAATTTACAATAAATGCCTCTAATTAAGTTAAAAAATCTTTGAAAATTGCTAAATCTTAGGGGTAATATTACCACTACTGACATTGAAATAATTGATCTTTCCCACTGAGGCACAAAAGTATGAATGTTCTAATGAGAAAACAGCGATTAAAGTGTATTGAAGGAGTCCAAAGAGACTTTCCAACTCTTTAGGCTGTTATTTCCAATGACGGTCTCTGAATGGGAGCGGAAAGCTTTGGAAGGAGACAGGGATGGATGTCTAAAAAGATAACGTAAAGCAAACTTCAAAAACAAAATCACCACTTGAAGCAAAGGTGACCAGTCTATTTGCCATTTTGCAAATAATACACCTTTTGTTTAATATACTGTGTGATTCTGTTTTAGGACATTCTTTTCGCCATTTGTGAATAACATTTGTTTTAAAACTCTATGATGATAAATACTAGGTGCAATATTAGAATACACTATTTTTCCAAGAGGAATTTTTATATACACAGGATGAATAAATACAGGGCCAAGGCTTCTATATAATTAAGATGTATGGGAACTAAGGACAACAACTGTCCCTGACTAAGAAATGACAATAGAGCAGGAACCAGATATGCATGAGTTTAGTCACAGTTATTACTGGAACTTACTTTCTGGCTTCAGGAAGTCACTTAGTTTTGCAGCTAATCTGTTAGTAGAAAGGAGAACATTTACCTGCCTGGCATTTGCCTGGCCTAATTAGTTGCAAAGCAGTTCATAAGTGAAACTAGCTAAATACTTTATGCATAATGGAAGCTTTATTAATAACTGGAACAATAATATAAAAGCGGTTAGCTTTCAAAACAATTATGCTGATGAGCTGTGTCATCATGCATAAACAGGACAATGTAAGAAAGACAAAACAAAACTTCATAGCTTAGTTATCCCTAAGAACGTCACCAGGATGCGTCCAGGACTTGATGGCTACCCAAACTGCAGGACGAAGGAAGACAGAGCCCTGGACGGACCAGGGATCGAGATCCCAGTTTGTTGAATATTCACTCTTCTCTTCACCAATTTTGAAATATTCTAGTCACTGGGCCTCAGATGCTTCTACAAAAGGGAAATTGCATTGTTTATCTCTTGGATTTATTATAAAAACCAAACAAGAGAGTCAGTCAGGTTCCTACGGTTGTAGTCAGCGTTTTTGTTGTTGTGACAAAAGACCTGACAAGAACAATTTTGGAGGAGAAGAAGTTTGTCATTTACAGTTTCAGAGGTCTCAGTTCAGGGACGGCAGGCTCCATTGCTCTGTGCCTAAAGAGCAGCAAAACTTCCAGGTGGAAGAGAAAGCAGCTCAGGATTTGGCCCCAGGAAGCAGAGAGACTTTTCTCTCACCACAGATAAAATATACCCCACAGGCACAGCCCCACGACACACCTCCCCCAGCAACTCCCTACCTGCCTACAGTTACCACCCAGTTAATCTCTATCAGCAAATAGTGCACTGATTAGGCTAAGGCTCTCAAAACCCAATCATTCCACCTCTAAGCTTTCTTACATTATCTCACATGTCAGTTTTGGGGGGACACTTAATATCTAAACCATAATACCTAGGAAGGTATATAACACTTTTGAAAAAGCATTATCTATGATGCAAAACTGGGAGGTCACTAATTAGATGAACAGAGTCACTCTGAACCCCAGAGTTGGTGTCTAATTTTATGTTCACCATCCAAATATATCCCACTGGAAGAAATCACACTGTGTTTCTCTTAATGGCTTGAATAGGTGGTTCAGACTTTTAAATCAAAAAGAAGACATACCTTTGTATTCTCTTCTTTGCTTCTTCCCTACAATCATAATTTGCGTTACATGCACTAGATAAATAGGTATTTTGCAGTCAGAAGTCCAGAAATGTAAATGTAACCCAAATCATCAAAATACTAGATATATTGAAAAGAGAAGCAGGAGAAAACTGTGTCCATAGAGTATATAAGAGCCTTATATTGTTATAATGTTAACAATGATTACTGCGCGTACAATGCTCTCTGACTCTCAGATTTTGTAGTGGGATTGAGTTTGATTTTGTCCTTCCTAGCAAAACGTGGGTGCAAATACATTGTGGATCTCACTTCACAGGGCTCTAATGTAGGTGTGATTCAGATAGAACTCAGGCTTTAGATGAGAATAAGTCAGGAGACAGAATCGAAGGGTAACAGGAAGTCTGAAGCATCTCCTCTACCCTGTCTGTGTAACATGGACAGCTCATGGCACTGCTCAGGAAGGCTTGCTTCAACTGACTTGGATTGCAATTATTTGAATTAAAATGCAGACATCATAAAGAAAGAGATTTACTTAACATTTTATGTATAATATATGCATATATACTTGATATATACATATAGCATCAAAAGAAAAGTGTGCAACATAATTTTAAAAGGATAGAGCTTTTAAATCAGATGGAACTGGTTTGAGTACCAACTCCATCATAAAATATCTATATATACCTGAGTGGAGTATTAATCTTTTTAAAATAATACATGTGAGATAATACCCATTTCAAAGGTTAATGGGGAAACTAAAAGGGAAAAATACATGTAAAGCTATTAGCAGATCATTTGTCTTTTAGTAAGTGCTCGATTAATATTAGCCAATAGAATTATTTTAATCATCATCTTTATTACTAATAATGGTTATATTTTCTAAATAAATAATAATAAAAATAATCCAAATTTCACTCTCTTCTCTGCTTATGGAGAAATGCCCTTGCTATAAGATATAAAATGTAAATCCTTCCAATTGTGTCAAGAGAAGTATTAGTCATTATTAATTTGTATTTTCTTTTAAAACTTCTAAATAAAGACCTAACATAGAAGGAAATGAAGCCTCATCATTTAGTGCAAAAAAATACATAACATATTAATTTTTTCTTTCCAATTTAATCCTGAGTTGTTTTATTTAGTCACCTATTATAAAAAGTAATTTGTGTTGATAGCTCTGAGGAAATCTAGAAATTAAAGAGCTAATTAAATTCATTCTGAGTAATCTTTGCGTCTCTGTATCAATATGTATGCACACACATTCAAACATCTATAAAGAGCCCAGTGCTGCAGGATGCTTCTGGTAATTCACCTTCCATTATGTCTGCTTTGACCAACCCCATTCCCTGGGTAAATAAACCTCACCATTAAGCCACAATTCCAAAGGAGTCATAGATCGTGCACCCGGGAGAACTTAGCAGAACGTCAGAAATTATGATCAAGATAGGAAAGAGAAGTAATGAAAACTTGACCTATTTTGTTGTGAACACACTGTTGATGGAGGATCTTAAGGAAGTTTTTACTTTCATAAGTCAAAAAGTAAATAAGTAATCTATAAAATACTAGTGATCCAACTTCTATAAATAATTTGGCATCGTTAAAGTTATATTTAAATAATATTGTTGGGGGGCTGGAGTGGTGGCTCAGTGGTCACAGTGCTTACCTGGCATGCACAAGACATGGGTTCAAACCCCAGCACCACATACACAATGAAATGTCGGAGCAATGAAGGTCACCTGAAAACTAAATAAAATTGATTCTCTCTCTCTCTCTCTCTCTCGCTGTTCCTCTCTCTTTTAAAAACTAAATAAATAAAATAAAAGATAATGTTGTAAACAATTTTCCTGTATATTTAAAAAAAATTTTTTCAAAACAGATTCTAAAATTATTACGAAGAAAGGACTCTTCTGCTGTGATCATTCTAGGATGTCAATCAAAAATGAAGGTATGCAGAATTTTTGCCTAATTTAATACTGTAAATATATCACAGTGTTTCAAGGAATGTGCTATTTTATCAACTGTAGCTCTGATGTAAAAAATGATAAAAAGTACCTTGTTATTTTTAATGAAACTAATCAGTTTCTTATGTTTTTATACATACTTTTAATGAAGCACATTTGAGTAAATGTTTAAATTTCTAAATTTAAGATTTAAAACATAGCAGTTGGGAAATAGAACTTACTAAATGTAAAATTTGTTCAATTTAACATTCGATCCATTTTATATGCATTTACTGAATCATACTTTCTCAAAGGGGATCAGAATCTGAGAACATGATGCTGAATAATAAATGTAAATCTCACCAATGTTCCTCTCTCTCTCTTACGAAGTAATTGCCTTCCACTCTGAGGCAAAGTGGCAGGGGGAAGGTTGGTGGGGAAGAAAACTTGAGAGCTATCCTAGCACTGAAGGGAAGAAGCTAGGGCTGAGCAGAGCAACCTGACCCACAAGAAGGTTATACTGAAAGACTACAGATGCTCCAGAGCTAAAGTGGCTTTTCATCTTGTCCCCAAATGAGGCAAAGAGACCAGACCTTTGTGTTCCCATGTATGTCCATCCTCAGCTATGTGTGGTCTGATGGGAGGAAATTTCCTGTGACCACAGATAATTCCCAAAGAGGTGCTCACAGCTGAGTCATCAGCCCTCAGTATTCTCAGCAACTGAGGTGGTCTCAATTTACCCCCAGCGCTGCTCAGATCCACTTGCTTAGCAGATTCATGCCTGCTAGAAATCATCCCTCCAGGATCTGGTCAGTCTCATTTTCTGGAAGACTTAAAGGAGAATTGAGTGGAGACATCTGTAGAGTGGATTCTACCACTGCAGTTAAGACCAGGGTTATATCAAACTATTTAGCCCCTTCCTCTGTCATATGGTCCAGACTCTTTCCTGTGAACCACACCTCTGCTAGTCTATAGCCCTCTCCTGAGAGGGCTGTCTTGCTGGCAAACTACTTGCCACATATCCATTAAGAATCGAGTACGGAAAACCACATGGTCCAAACATACCATCTGGGAGCCAAACTCACTCTCCCCAGTCCTCAGCATGTGGCCACAGCTCTTACCCCTAGAAGGGATAATTAATCTCAAAAATGATGTCAACATGACTTCTGCTTTTGCCTGCTGGTCTGTAAGCCTGAGGAGCCTCATGTGACCTGGCGTGGGCAGGTGTGTCCTAAAGTCCTGTGTCCTCAGATGAAAATGCTTCTCTTCTGGACACTGGAACCTATATCATTACAAAGATTCACGTTGTCAGGTCATGAAACACGAATTCCTCAAAGAGTCCCTAGGAAAAATTTTAAGTGGGATCATTTTCACTTCCAGTCCTTGCTTCCAAAATTTTCTGTGAACTGGGACACCCCCATATTTTGGTTGTTTATTTAGTATATCTCTCATTTCCTTAAATGATGGTGGTAGCTCAGTGGTTACAGGGCTTAGCTGACATGAGCAAAGATGTGGGTTTGAACCCCAACACTGTGTACACAACGAAGTGTTGGTGCAATGAAAGCCACATGAAAAAACTAAATAAAATTGATTGTCCCTTTCTCTTTTTGTCTCTTTCACTGTACCTCTCTATATTAAAAAATAAATTATTATTTTAAAAAAAGATGGCTCTTTCCATCTTTCCAGGGTACCATTTTTCAAGTCATCCAGGGTACCATTATTCAAGCCAGCATCTCAGCTGCTTTTCCAAGAGGCAATTTCATCTGTCTACCAGGTTGGAAGCATCTGGACCATGGAAAATGTGTTAGGACTAGAGGTTCACATGTCCACAGCTACATGTCCTTTACAACACAACAAGTCTTTGTTCTGTTCGGAGGCACTGATGCGCGTTTTTCTGAATCAATAGATCAAAAGCTCTGTAAAGTTTCAACGATGATCCTGGCCATGGACCAGCTGGAAATAAAATGCAAAACCATATCTGGAATATGTGTGGATCTCAGTCAAGCTGAATTGCTGTCTCTTCCAAGCAGGAAGGGCCCAGGGTTATCAACCAAGTGTCTGCTTGGTGTCCCTGAGGTACGCTGACTTATCAAAGCAGCATTTATTTCTATTTGTGATGGACTGGATACTTGGCAGCAATCGCTAAGTGAATGCAAGCCCTTACTGCCAAAGCCTGTGCATAACTCCCCTCTCTGCCTACATGCCTATTTGGTGCCAGCTTTGAGGTGGTTGATAATAGAGACTGGCTGATATTAAACAGTTGACTCATTTTGTCAGCCTGCCTGTTCAGTGCTTCTGGATGCTTCTTGTGAGTGTTAACATGCAAAATAGTAGTCCTCTCTTATTCATGGCTTTCTTTTCCACGATTTCAGCCATTCACAGTCAACCATAGCCTGGGAATATTAAATGGAAATTTGCGGAAATAATTCCTGTACATTTCTACCAACAACATATAAGCATACTTACCACTCCACATTCTCACCAGCGATTTTTATTTGTATTCTTCTTTTTTTTTTTTTTTTAAAGAGGGAAACAGTGAGAGAGACAAAAAGAGAATTGATTTTATTTAGTTTTTCATGTGGCTTTCATTGTTCTGACACTTTGTTGTGTATGTGGTGCTGGGGTTCAAACCTGCATCTTTTCGTATGACAGGCAAGCGCCATTACCAGGGAGCCACCACTCCCACCATGTTTGTATTCATGATGAGTATCATTCTAATTGAAGTGAGATGAAATCTCAGTGTAGTTATATGGAGATTCCTCAAAAGATGAGGAATGGAACTAGCATATGACCCCAGCTATTACCCTCCTGAGTATTTGTCCAAAAGAACTAAAAATCAGCATACTACAGTGAAATAGGCACACTGATATTTATAGCAGCACAATTAACAACAGTCAAGTTATGGAACCAGCCTAAGTACCCATTAACAAAGAAATGGATAAAGAAAAGGTGAGATACACACACACACACACACACACACCCACACATGTATATAATGAATATAATGAAGTTTTACTCAGCCATAAAGAGTGCCATGTACAAACATACCATAATGAAAATCACCTACATATATAATCATAATACATTTATTAAAATAATAATTATTATTATTATAGAGGAGAGATCAGTAGATCAAAGCAACCAGATTGGGGGCAAGAGGAGGAGAGGGTAAAAGAGAAGGTATTGGAGAATAAGTTTGATCAAATTATGTTATATGTGTACAAACATAGCATAATGAATTCCACTATCATGTATGATTATAATGCAGCAAAAAAATAATAAACATTCATAATTTTTAAATTGTGCATCATGCTGAAATCCTACAAGGTTCTGCTCCCAAGGGACATAAATCACTACTTTGTCCGGTGTATCCATGTCGTATACACTACCAGCCTGTTAGTGATCATCTCAGTTATTAGATGGTCATATATCACAATACTTTCAAGTAACCCTCATTTTCTTTAATAATGGCCCTAAAGCATAAGAATAATGATTATAGCAATTTGTTATAGTATATTGTTGTAATTTTATTTTTTATTAGCTATTGTTAATCTCTCACTAATTTATAAATTAAACTTTATCATAAGTATGTACATGAACGTTATAAATAGGATTCAGTACTATTTACAGTTTCAGGCATCCATGGGGTTGTATCTCCCATGGGTAAGGGGATCCCTCCACAAAGATCTTCATACTTTGCATCTACCCAAAGGTAAATTCACATGTCTCTTCCCCCAGTTTCCTAATTTCACATTTTCTTATCCCTTTCATTCCCTTGTCCAACCTTTCAGGACATTTGTCTTTATTGTGACCCCTTACGGATGTTTACCTTGGTGCACTTCACTTTCAACATAAAAGCAATGACCAGTTGTGCCTAGAAAAGTTTACCTGCTGGAGACCTTTCTCTGCCAGTTGTCTTTCGGGAGGACCTGTGTGACCTGCGATGCCGGGGCAACCTAGTCTCCACTTGCACCAGCCATCTGCAAACTATGCCTGTCCTTTCTCCTCTTCCATGAGCTGGCCCCAAGGGACTTCTGCTCTATGCTGACATGAGAGGGAGTCCAGTACATCAGTGGTATGTACCACGAAGGCCTGATTAACCTGTTCATGCAGCTTACATTAAAAACATGTCATCTCCACAGAATACCATGATTCCACCAATATGGTATCATGAGGGTATGCAAATGTTCCAACTCATAAAGTTCTGTACTTTGGATATGCAGATAGTTGAATAGCAACTGTATCTTAGTGAAATTCTCTGTAAACTCAGATCACAAAAGAAACCAAGTGAATTGAAACGTATGTGAGCCACGAATCAGGATAATGAGACGTGGACTCTTGGGTGAATCGGAAAGCTTCTGTGTTGAGGTGGCATTTGATGAGACCTGAATGAGATGGAACCAGCTGGGAATCCACATCCGATTACATTGACAGAGAAAAGTATTTTAGACAGAGTGACTGAGTGTCTCTGGGAGGTTGTACCTGAGGCCAGCCGGCCTATTTTGTTCTTTATCTTCTAGCAGTATCCATCTCTACCTTTAAAAAAAATTGATCTAATTTTAATTAAAATTTGACATTTTCGCCTGAGAATCCTGTTACAAACTTCATTCTGTGTCCTCCAAATTCCTATGTTGAAACCCTAACTTACAGTGAGATAACAGTAGGATTTGGGGACATTGGAAGGAAATTCAGTTTGGATGATTTCATGAAGTTGAAGCTCTCGTGATGGGACTAGCAGTGTTCTTTTTTTTTATTTTTATTTTTTTTTTTAGTGCCAGGGATTGAACCCAGAGGTGCTTAACCACTAAGTCACATTCCCAGCATCCCCTTTTTTTAAATTTTTTTTTAAAAAATTTGAGATAAGATCTCACTAAGTTGCTTAGGGCCTTGCTAAGTTGCCAAGGCTGGCTTTGAATATGCAATCCTCCTGCCTCAGCCTCCTGAGTCACAGAGATTACAGGTGTGCAGCACCACACTTGGCTGGACTAGTGTTCTTGTAAGAAAAAAATGAGTAGAGACTTTATATCAGAATCAATCCTAGTCAGTTGGGGCATAGCAAGTATCTCAGCCACATGAAGATAAAATGAAAAGAAAGTTATCTGTGAATCACTAGACACCATATCTGCCAACACCTGGATCTTGGATTTACCTGTATCTAGGACTGTGAAAAGTATCTTTTTGTTTAAGCTACTCGGCCTGTAGTATTTTTGTTAGCCACCCAAACTGACTAACACAACATCTAACATAAATTCTAAAATAAATTTAGCATATATTGTGTTGTTGTAGTGGGTGTTGGATAGAGAATCTATTTTCTGTAAATCAACAGGAAACAGATAATTATAAGATTTGCAGAGATAATTCAGCAATGGCTTAAGTGGGTGCTAGGTAGTGCTTTCCATTCCAAGTGTCTCTTGCCCACCTAGAACTGTACAGGCAAGAAAGATCTAAATATTCCCTTTTCCAACATCCCCTGAGTCAGGTATCTACATGATCAAGTTCTGGACAATGAGATACTCAACGATGGTTGCTGGAGAAAGTCTGAGAAAATTAATTCTCTCCTTATTCAAGAAAAAAACATGAGAAAGTTCATTCCCAATTGGCCCGTCTTCTTGCCTATAAATATGATCTTGCTGTTTAGAGCTCCTGAAATCATGAGGGGTCAAAGGAAATAATCGCATGGAGTGGAGCCAGACTCCAGGAGTGACTGAGCTGCAGAGATGACACCAGCAATTGCTATCTCACCAACTCCCTGTTAGTTGAGAACAATGAACTCACCCTTGTTTGGGCCATTGACATTGAGCTTATATTTATTTGCAATTTTAAAGAATTATTTCCCAATACTGACCATGGAGTACATTGAATTTCTAAAACCTAGCAAAATCTAGAATAGGACTGATATTGAATAAAATCAAACTGAGTAAGTGAAATTTAAGTGAGTTGAAAAATATCATAAGGGGAAGCATGGCCATGATCAAGTTTTCCTGATGATGTCACTCGACTCATTAAAACCCAGAAAACCAAAGAAACTAAATTTTTCACTGTTTTTAAATACTCAAGACAATCCTTCAGTTGAATGGCAGAAGTAACACAATTGAATTATTTATTGATTTAAACGTCGGTTTGGGGTTGGTGCTGTGTGTCTGCGTGTTTTGCAGGCGACAGGATGATTATTAAGTGTGTGCTGCACCATCATGAGCAACAAGTGTCATTTAGAGAGGTTGCCCTGAGATTTCTTGGCAAAATTGTTGTCTCAACAAAGCCATGATGTGTGTGTGTGTGTGTGTGTGCGCGCGCGCGTGCGCGTGTTTCAGAAACAATTCGCAGCTCCGGGATTGCATCTGTGTAGGAACCACACCCAGATGAGGCCCACACAAATACGTTTGGAAATGTGGTGAAAATCTCTCATTATGTGAAAGGTTACATTTCCTCAATGATTCTTCATAACTAGGACATTAATTATGAGATTCAACTGGTAAAATCAACACAAAAACAAAATACACTCAATAGGTAATTTAAGAATACAGTGTATTAAGTGGAAAGAATATATCATGATATGAAAAAATGAATGAAATATGAAATTTCCCTCTAAATTGGCTCTGATTAGAAATATCTAAAACTAAAGTGGAAATTTAAAATTCCTGAATTGGTGAATTTTCAAAATGAGAGGACTTTGCAATAATTCTTATCGAAGGCAAGTCATGTTAGAACTTTCCTCTTGGGTAAAAGCCATGGTGGAAATTTGAACCCAAGTCTTATGAAACCCAAAGGGCTGCACCACCCACCTTCAATAGCAAAGAGTCACACAGGAGAACACTACTTGTGACATCTAAAATCATCTTCCAGCATCTTTGGGTCCATTTGAAATCAATCCTTACTTATTGGGCATTGATTGAGTTGTTTTAAAGAAAATAGTTTACAATCTGGCACCAGAAGTCGAGAGTAGAGCTTGAGAATAATAATAAAAACGTCCTGTTTTCCGTTAAGATTGTTGCCACTGTATTTTCATTTATTTTCAGAAAGCATCAGAGAGAGAGAATGAGGGCAGATTGCCAAGTCTGAGATGAATGATGTCCTTGAAGACAGCCTAAACCAAAATAAACACAAAAACAAACATGTCTACAATTAAAAGATAGTAATACTGCATTATAATTAGTTGTCTCAGGAAGTAAAGATGTTTTCAGTTAACTGAATGGGTAACAATTACTTGGATTATTGTCATACTTAAAATGTCAGTGTTAAATGATTGCTTTAAGCACATAATAATAAATTCTGCATTCTTAAGTGGCAAATATAGCAAAGCCAAATATATAGAATGTTTCTACTGGATGCAAAATCACACATGACCAGAAACCCTGCAGCACACATTTTTTGAAACGTGAGAACAAAAGAGGGATCGTTTCAAATGACCAAATAGGGTTCCGATATTTACCACTTTGCCTAGAATAAGGAGGTCAAAATTCACCAAGAAAATCTGTTCAGGGACATGCCCACCATTTCAGCAGTAAATACATAAGGAGGGATGACTACAGAGAATTCTCTACAACCTTAAAGACCTCTTGCTGGAAATCTGGGTTAATTATAGCATTTATGAAAATAGCATTGGTTAATTTCACACCTGCGATTAAATCCAACATGATTTCCTGGGATATGTTATGATCACTTTGGAGTCCTGCAAACCATACTTTCCCAGCACCAGTGTTAATTGTACAGGATTAACAAATAACAAGGGTGTTTGCTTATACCGCTGCTGTTGGTAAGGTCTCTCCTTGCCTCCAATATAGGCGCTTAACTTCCTTTTGAATCCCCAATTCCCCAGGCAAGAACAAAGTGACTCACTCAGCCATGGCAGCTTTTCCATCCTGCCGGCCTTGCCCCCTAGAAACTAACACCCCAACACAGGAAGCTATATGTAAATGAAAAATCCTGGGAAGGGACAGCTCTTCCCTTTGCAAGCTAGAATCCAACTGTATATGTTGTATATTCTTTCATTCATCCCTTAGGATTCAACTGACACTCTTGGGTATGAAAGCAAAGAGGTAGGCATATACAGTTATCTGTGTCCACATCTGTGGAGTCCACAGACCACAGGCAGAAAATATTCTAAACAAAATGATTGCATCTATATCTAGCATGTACAGACTTTTTTCTTGCTGTTTTTCCATTAAAAATACAGTGTAACAGCTATTTACACTTTTCCATTTTCTTAGGCATTATAAGCCATCTAGAGATGTTTGAACGTATCCATAACAGCACTCATAGGTCTGTGAGTGTCTCTGTCCCTCCTCTTCCCTGACCTGAGGAGAGAAATCAGGTGGTGTATCATACCAGTGGGAAAGGTCTAGAAGTTCAGAGTGGATATGCTAGGAACAGTTAAGGACCATCTGCTAAGAAAACAGTTCCTGAGGTAGACTTTAAAGGATTGGTAGGATTTGAACTTGCAAAAGAGTAAGAGTTTAAGGATCACAACATTAAAGAAAAAGATTCTGCTGCTAGGCACAGTGGCTCGGGAGGCTGAGGCAGGAGGATGGCCAATTTGAAGTCAGCCTCATCAACTTAAAGAGAGATCCTGAGCAACCTAGCGAGAACTTTGCTCAAAATAAAAAATAAAAAGAGCTGGGGATGTGGCTCGGTGATTACGCATCCCTGGGTTCAATTCCTGGTACGAATAAGGAGGAGAAGGAGGAGGTAGAAGAGGAGGAGGAAGGGGAGCACAGAAGGAGAAGGAGAAAAAGAAGACAAGAGGAGAGAAGTAGCAGAGATACAAAGTTGACTCGCATCTTTCTTCACAGCGACAGGAAATAGTGTTCCCCTGAAAGCCATAATAGCTCCCCTGAAACGATTAAGTAAATGCTTAGAAAGTCCCAATAGGTCTTTATTGTTAATACCCCGAATTACACACATCTTAAAAAGAAAATAAAGGGGGGATGTGCATCTATACCTTCTACTTTTGAGAACATCATGTTTTATATTGGACCAAACTATTAGGATCCCTCCCTCTCAGACTTCAAACACCCAGGACCGCTGACAACTAAGCACTTCCAAACATACAACCTCGAAGGAAAATCTATCTGCCTTTCAACACAAGACGTTTTCAAAGTTTAATTTAGTAAACAAGCGCACAAGTAAACAACCCCGGCAGTCACACTGAAGAGTAAACGCAGAAAGCATTATATATACTTAATCGTAATGTGGGCCACAAATAAATTAACAAACAGCACCGCGCACATCACCAGGCACGAGACTTGGCCAACCCGAAGTAATGACTCCTAAATTATAGGTGAGTGTAAATACATGTCGTGCCACCGATGGCCTGGTGTCAATCAGTGTGACCACAACTTATTTGTGCTAGGTTTTGAAGCAGTAAGAAAATGAAAACAGTAAAACAATTGCTTTTCAAAGGCCTTCTACCTTCTGCGTCAATCATAAAAATATCGTGGCTTTAACTTCAGTCTGTCCCAGGTTTCAACCCTTTAGCCAAGTGGTAGGAGGCAGGTGGCCTCCTCTGAACAGAAGCTTCCTTCTTCTTTTTTTTTTTTTTTTTGATACATGGGATTGAATGCAGGGGCACTTAACACTGAGCTACATCCCCAGCCCTTTTTACTTTTAATTGCGAGAGAGGGTCTCACTAAGATGCTCAGAGTCTCACTAAATTGCTGAGGCTGGCCTTGAACTTGCAATCCTCCTGCCTAAGCCTCCCCAGCTGCTGGGATTACAGGCGTGTGCCACTGCGTCCAGCTACCTCCACTTTTAAAATGGGAAAAATCCACAGGTGAAGGTTCTTGGGAAGGAATCTGGGAGAAAATTAGTGACCCTGAGTGGAAGCTATCTCATCGCAGTAGTAAAATAACTGAACCTTGAGGAACAGGGGGACTTTAGGGAGTGGTCTGCCTTATGCCTTTTTCCTACCCCTTGTGCTGTTTCAAGTAACTTCTAACACAGGAAAAACTTCCTAAAATGACTGCTCAGCCAATGAGGCAAAGCGGAATACATAAAATGTTGTCAAAAAAATAGTCTAACTAAAAGATTCCTAAGACTTCTCTTCCAGAGCCATCCACAAAGAAGCATGCTATTTTAATTCTTAAATAGACAAAGTAGGAGGATTTAGCAGAAACTAAGACCATTTTGTTATAACTGCCTTGAACATTAATATTAAAAGAAAGAATTATTAATGCATTTATTTAGACCTGAGGGTCCAATTCCTTTTAAATGCTTTGTATAATGAAAGAGCGAGGCCAATTATTTGGGGAATTAGGATATCCTGGGATAATGCTTCCATTCGATATTTTTTAAAATAATTCATAAAACCATCTACTTGCTTGCCACTGTCTGTTGCAGGTACAAGGTCAATACCAGTAAAAATTATATTTTAAAGCTTACAATGTCTTAAGCATTTGCTGAAACACTGCAGAAGTGTCATTTAAATAAATATCAAAGTGATTTCAAACCCATGGGAAGAAGAGCCTCTAGGTCTATTTGCATTAGCTATTTTTTAAAAGAGATTCAGAAGCCATTTTTGTTGAGAAGTCCGGGTGTTATTCTTTCCTCTGTCTTCTCCCATTGAATGACGATCGGGTTGTCAGATGCCATTGGTGCTAATGCTCCTGTGGCCAAATCTAGGCCACTGGATTGAATCCCAGGAAGTGTGCACCCAGGCTGCCGTTAGCATCCAGCAGGAGCAAACCATACTGTAGCGACACTGTATCTGTATACAAGGGGCGGGAATAAATCAACCATAAATGAAACACTAAAAGTGTCTAATTTCCAATACAGTGCTTCCAGCAACAATTGAAATTAAAAAACTGTTAAAACACAGCTATAGAACATACAATCTTGTTGTGAGTGCACTCAAGCAAAGGTTAAAAATAAAATAAAAGAGGAAATGACTGTGCATCTGCGTCTGGGATGTCAAGGCTGCCTGATGTACCCTGGTGACAGGCAGCATGTGGGTGAGATCCAACATGACTTCAGAAGGTCCAGGATTTTAGAGAAAAAAAAAAATGTTACAGTTTTTTTTTTTTCCAAAAAACACTCAAACTGGAAATGTCAAACCACAATTTCAAATAAAGACATCTATGACAGCGTTCAGGTTGTCCATCAAATTCTACACCTTGGACAGGTACAGTGAGCATAGATTCACTTCAGCAAGACAACTGTCTACGTCCACTTGTGCATGTGCTTCTGTGTCGTTGGAAGCGTTAGTTATACAACCAGCACTTCACACTTGCTGTGGTCTGGAAGAGCAGGCATTTACCTTTCTAGGAATTTTCACGTTCTCCTATCCAGGGCATCAACTTGAATGAATCAAGAGCTACATTTCCTAGAATCTCCCTTCCTAGAACATTTTGAGTTAGAATCACCCAAAAGCAGGACGAGCAGCCATTCAAAGATCAAGGTCAGGAACACAATTTGCAGGGACCAGTGCAAAAAGAATATGTAGGGTCCCTTGTTCAAACAGCAGGAAAAAAGTGCGAGTTAGAAGTACTGAACTAGGAGCTGGAGCGGTGGCTCGGTGGTTACAGCACTTGCCTCGCATGCGCAAGTACTAGAGTTCAAACCCCAGCACCACGCACACAAAGTGTCAGAGGAATGAAAGTCACATGAAAAATTTAAAAAAAAATGCTTCTCTCTCTTTCTCTCTCTCTCACTATCCCTCTTTCTTTAAAAAAAAAAAGTACTGAACTAGAGAATGGTTCCTCTCTTCTGTAGCTATTCTCTCTTGACTCATTGGTAGTTTTTAGATTTGTTCATGTCACGCTTCCTTAGACCTGGAGGAACTGCCCCATGCAGATCGACCCAGGTTTCTGAGGATGTCATTCTATGACTCAGTTTAAAGCACTCTTTCCTACCAACTCCCTCCTGCCAGCAGCTGGACCAATATACTGTGTCCCAGCTAGAGACAAGCAAGCATATTGTATTAGTCCATTTCTTATCACTGTAACAAAATACCTGAGGCTGGCTCCTTTATAAAGAAAGAAATATATTTAAGTCACAGTTCTGAAACTTCAAAGGCATATCATTGAGAGTCAGCTAATCTATAGTGAAGGTCTCAAGGCAGATGGGGCACATTTGATGGGAGAACACATGAAATAGGAGATCACATCACAAGCCAAGAGCCAGAGAGAGATTCAGGAGTCAGACTTAGGCTATTTCAGCATTTTATTCTCCAGAGAGCTAACTCGGGGCCTCATGGGAGCTATGCTAATCCTGCTCAATAGAGGCACCACTTGGTGACCTGCCACCAGGTTGCTCCTCTTAAAGGTCTATCACCTCCCACATTGACACAAGGAAGACTTAAGCTTCTGGCACATGTGCCCTGGGATGCTGCCCAGACCTTGTGCCCAGGTCCCTGCTGGGAGTGGACAGGAATGACCAGGGGAGACCCATGCAGCGGTCATTGTCTTCTGAAGGGTTTTCTGATGTGTTACAGAGACGGTGAGGCACAGAGGTGCTCGGCAGGACCCCTGCTGTCCTTAATTTCCGCTGTGCTGAGCATAGCTCTTTGTTCGGACGGTTCTTGCTATTGACCAACAGCACCCCACAGAGCCTCATTTCCCAAACAGGTTTCCACGAGCTTCTCTG
The DNA here is from genome assembly GCA_004027875.1 of Aplodontia rufa. Taxonomy (NCBI): domain Eukaryota; kingdom Metazoa; phylum Chordata; class Mammalia; order Rodentia; family Aplodontiidae; genus Aplodontia; species Aplodontia rufa. The sequence goes on from PVKS010009932.1 coordinate 41,901, forward strand.
TGCCTTGCCATTGCCTCTGGGTGTTGGATGCGCGTGTCCTGATCTTCCTGTGAACTCAAACTGTTGATCTCATGCTTCAGGGTGATGGGATATGAATTTCTGCTCTGATGCCCCTGCCGTCCCTTTCAGTGCATCAGGCCTCCAACTCCGATGCGTGCTGCACTAATTCCTACCAGAAATAGCGTATATCCTACAGCATGCGCCATTGCTCCGCTTCCCTGACTAAACCTGAGATGGCTACGAAAAAATAAACAAACAAACAAATAAACGAACCACCCTGTCTGGGATTTTGCACAAATGCCTTTGCAAAGTCACTTTCTTGCTCCTCCAAAGGTTAGAGTTCACTTCCATTCCCTTGAATTTAGGGTGACCTTGTGTCTTGCTTTAGCCACAAAGTGGAAGTGACATCATATAACCACATTGCTAAGTGTGAATCCCAAGAGAGCTGGTGGCTTCCGCTGTTGCCCTCTCTTGGGATGTTGAGACTGTGATGTGAAGGAGCCCAGGTCAGCCTCCTTGAGGATGAAAGAGCCTCATACAGAGAGAGACGATGGGCTGGCACCAACTGGCAGACACACAAATATAGCCATCAGAGAATATCAGAGAATATCCATCCCATGTAAGCTGCTAGATCACAGAGGCCAGGAGTAAGCCCAGCAAGACCAACAGGACTGTCCAACAAGCTTAGCTTGAACTGCTGTCTTGCAGAATAGTGAGCAATGATGGTCTCTTTCTTTTTTAAATGTAATAACAGATACCTGTTGAGGCTATTGGTATGCAGAAACATCTTGCCATTAACAAAAATCTAGAACTTTTGGCATTGCATTGGTAGGAGATGGGTTAATGGGGGAAACATGAAAATTGTAAAAGAAACTATTAGCAAGGGAGAAAAAGAAGTAAGAAAATTGCTAGAGGATACTGGTCCCTCATAATATAGAGAGGTGGAAGGACATGAGAGACCATGACCTATAGTAATTTGGAAAGAAAACATGCATAAAGGGCTTGAAGGTCTGGCTAAGAATTTCGGACAGAATCTGAACTTACCAGGTGGTGCTTTCAGCTATATCTGAGAAAGTGCTGTAAGTAAGACAAGTGCTAAAGAAAGAAATTCTTAGTTTGGAAACAGAAGCTGAATACTTCGTGGGTTGTTAAATAAAACTTGCACATTTTGTCTCTTCAATTAGGAAAAGCTGTCCCAATAAGAAATGGCTCCAGAATAAAGAGTAAAGGGTGCAACTCTAAGCCCCTTTGTTGCCCTGAAAATGACCCAAGACAGGGTCTAGTGGTTTCCCTCAGCAGGACAAAGGGCCTCCAAGAATCTCAAGGATGTTGTCCCACCACATCCTGCCCTACCACCCAAAGTGGAAAAGGACTCTTTCCAAACCAATGATGGGTATGGCTTTTATGTGGGACTAATAGTCATTATATTTAATCTAACCTATGAACTATTTAAGGGACTTTTCCAGCATAGCAAAAATGTGGAAGAGAGACACTTCGAAATAGAAATGGCTTCCAAGCCCCTCGAAATAGAAATGGCTTCCAAGCCCCCACCTCTCTATGGGTAGGAAGCAGGGTAGGGTGCGGAGCTACCTAGCTGCAAACATGGGTAATTTCTTATCAGACAGGAAGGAAAGTTTGGTGGGTGGAACACAGAACCCAGAGGGAAATCTAAGAGCAGAACACAGTGGTGGCCTAGGGAACACCTCGCAGGGAATGAAACTGAACTCTAATCAAGAAATTTGTCCCTGGAGTAACAAAGTTGGCAACAGTGCATTCCTGCTGGATTTCGGGATTTCTATGGGACAGAAACTGACGTGAGCCTCTTTGTCCTCACCTTTGGAAGGAATGTCAGTTACGCTCTCCTTGCCAGGCATGTGTGGTGGGGGTTGGGGGATGCAGGTAACCAACTAGACTTTCTAGTTCACTGGTCCCCCCGGATAAAGAGGAGTCATACCTGAGCAACTGCATACCAAAGCTTAATTCAGATGCTAATGTAGATGAGATCCTAGATGATTTGTCTCTACTGACATAATGGAATAACATGCTTTGAGTGAGTGTATTTGCATGTAAAGTGGATATTAAAAATAATATGCAGATAGTGGACAGAGAGAGACTACTTGAACCAGATAAGGACACATTGCTTTAGCTTATGAAATGATATCTGCACATAATTCCAGAATTCATATGCTAGTGGTTATGGTTATAACAATTAGGAAAAAAATAAGGATGGAGTTTCCACCAAGTAAGGGTGCAGAAATATTAAGGTAAAATCTTTCCAAGGGTAGGTGTTGCAAAGGAGAGATACACAACATTATGAGAATCAAAGTAAGGTTTTAGGAAAGACATTTATCTAAAGAAAGCGAAAGGCAATGGCACAAAAGGAGATGGAAGAGTTTCAAAGCAGAGGAATGAGCTGGCAAGCGCTCTTTGAAGGGAAACTCCAGAAAAGTGCGTCTGCAGTAGCTACGCGGAAATCTAAACAAGCCAGGTGCGGTGACACACACCTATCATCCCAGTGGCTCAGGAGGCCGAGGCAGGAGGATTGCAAGCTCAAAGCCAGTCTCAGAAACTTATGGAGGCCATGAGCAGACCTTGTATCAAAATTAAAAAATCAAAAGGGCTAGGTATGTGGCTCTGGTGTGGCACCCCTGGGTTCAAAGAAAAAAAAAACAAAAGAAGAAGAAAGAAAGTAATCTAAACAGCATTAGGACAACTTATCAAGTGCTACTAGTAGACAGTCTCAGTCCTAAAGTTCAAACAAATCTAATGCTCAAAACTGTTCTTTTGAGGAAAAGCAAAGAAGAGATGCTCATTAGCCTAGTGTCAGGAAATTCATACTTCTAAAATATTGAATTCTTCCTTGTTCAAGTAAACAAAGCCTAGATCCCTGAAGTAAAGAACTCTGGACCATTCACTAAAGATTGAGCTCCAGAATTGGCCAAGTGTTATTCACTGTTTCTTATTGGGGGATATGGAAGGAGCTGGCAAGCTATGTACCTATAATTATCAGTTGGAGATAGAAATGAAAATTGAATTCCTTATATAAGAAAGAACGGCTTTATTTGTTTTAACTCTGTTTTGTGATTTTCTATGTAGACAAATCTGCCTTACATGGAGAGACGGACAGTTCATGAAAGGCCTTCACTAATTGCTGTTGAGTGATTCAAATGTAATGTTCACAGTGACCCCTGAGAAGCCCTCATCAATGAATCTGAACTGAAATGTGCTCTTGCACATTACCGAAACCAAAAACAACCTTGTGTCTTGCCCAAAGCCCAGTTGTGCCAGTGTAGTTGGGGATGTTGCCAGAAAGCATAGAGACATGATGTATTTGAGAAAGATTATAAGAGATCAGGACTGCTCCAAGAAGAGTTCAGAGGCAACAGGTTGGCAGCATTTCTGTCCCTCATGGTGTTTTGGCAAGCTATGCCCTTTCTCTCCTGGCATTTTGTCCAAAGGTGACCAGATGGATGAGTGACAGGTGTCCTTTCCACAGCGCCCTAAGTTCCATGCCAGTCCCCACTCACAGAGGGGTTTTATACGTTAGTGTACAGAAGCAGTGACATCATCAGCATTAGCTTGTTCATATACCCAGCATCCCAAAGAGCAACTATCCCAGCGTGCATGCAAGTAAGAGACTTCTTGAAGATATCACTCTTATCCTAGTAACCTACTCAGTGTTCCCTTAACTTGATTAGGGATTTGGGAACAGAAAGCAGGTATTCAAGACATGGTGTTTTACTGTTCCCCTATTCTTTAGAGAAGATACACCCAATTGTCAAGAAAAAATATCCATAGGTCATGTCTGAGGTGACCAGCTTTTCTCGGAAGACAGGTTTATACAAAAGTGCAGATCAGCAGTCAGTAACAGCAGTCATATTCTACACAAGGAAATGCCATCTTGACAAATAGGATACTCAACACCTATTGGAAATGCTACCATATGGTGTACCATATTGAATTCAAGAGATCATGACTAGAAACCAAGAAGTTACACTGTCTTTTTGAACATGCAAGAAAAGTGCCTTAATATATTGTTAGGAGTAGTCATTAAAAAATTAAGCTTTGCACTTAACCTTGACAATTAAAAGCTGGAAATTGACTCAAATTGTGTTTATCCATTGACAAAAGTAAATCTATTATCATGAAGTGCTTTCTCGTTGTTTTAATGATTACTTAGCAGATTTTTGGAAACTTAATTGTGAATTGCAGATAGACTTCTCAGTCTCCGTAATTGCATGTGCCAGTCCTGCATAGCCAAGACTTCATAATAAATATCTGTATATACACCCACCCACACATCCTGTTTCTCTGTAAATCCCTGACTAATGCAGGTGTCAAGTGTCCACCGGCCTCTTACAAATGAATCAACTCATTCAAAAATACTTATAACATTAGGAGCATCGACTAGGAAAAATATAGAAAGGTCTCCTGTTTTGTAGAATTTATGAAGAAGAGTTAGTGTCATTGAATCCAGACTGGGACATTTTATCAATTAGCTTAGAAGCTTTAATACCCAAGAAAGTTGGAAAAAGTTCTGAGGATACACTTATCTAATCCAATTACAGTAACCTTCCACAAACAACCACTAACCTGCCAATGAATAATAATCCTGCCATGAATAATAAATCCTAATATCATATGGAAGCTTATGAAGACACAAAGTATCCTGTATAAATAAATTATATAACATATCTCTGAGCTGAAAATTTTCACTCATTAAATAATAATTAATACGTATTCCCCCGTGAATTATTTAGACTGATGCATACACATGAAAGCAGAGTGCTATAAATATTGCTCACCATTGATAAGAGCACCAACATTGCCACACACATAGTCACCTGCAATCGACGTACCATGACAGTGTCTATACAGAATCAACCACGTCCAGTAGGGCTTTTGCAATGATTTCAAGCCTGTGTGTTTGCAAGGTTATCAAGGGCTAACTTGGAACCGTGTTTTGCAAACTTCTCCTCGTCGCTCTCTGCGCACATTCCCACTAAGTTCTTTGATTTGAAAACTTCTTTTATCTCTAACATGTAACAGCTCATCAGGGAGGTACTTTTGCAGCATCAGCAGCCCAATGACATGTAAGCAAGTCAAGAGAAAAGGAAGTGGGACCTTTCGAAGGTGGAGCATAGTGGGAGGTCCTTGGGTATTGGAGCTGCTGCTCTTAGAAGGGATTGAGTTAGCTCTCTTGGGACCCCTGAGTTCTGGCACAAGAAAATGGTTATAATAGCAAACCCAACCCCTGCATAGCTCTCTGGCTTCCACTCTCGTGCTGTGATCTCATGTCCCCTCACCCAGCCATTATGCCACCACCAGATGACAGACAAACAGAGCTGCCCCATCTTGGGCTTTCAGCCTCCGAAACCCTGAGCAAGACAAAGTTCTTTTCTTTTAAGAGCTGCCTTCTTCAGGCATTTCATTATAGTACTGAAAAATGAACCGATAAAGTGGCCCCATTGATGTCAAGTTCAAGACAGAGTAGCAGTTTATACATCAAGGGTCACATAAAGAGAAAAGGCTCATTCATTCTTAGAACCTCCCATGATCATCCTGAACTCCATGAATTAATCCCTTCCATATTGTCAGCTAATAATTTTAAACTATTTCTAAGAATTCAAAATATGCCTGGTCATAGTGGAAAAGATTTTACAAACAAGCATCTATTTCACTGAGTCTTAGGATGTTTTATGCTACATTTTGAAAACTTTTCAAACTTACTCTGTGGGGTGTGTGTGTGTGTGTGTGTGTTGCTAGGGATGCAACCCAGGTCCTCAGGCATGCTAGGCAAAAGCTCTACCACTGAGTTACATCTCCAGCCTCAAATTCACTTCTAAACTCATTTGTGGGCTGGAGCAGGGGGCTCAGCGGTTATAGCACTTGCCAGACATGCACGAGGACGTGGGTTCAAGCCCCAGCATCACGGACACAACAAAGTGTCAGAGCAATGAAGGCCATTGGAAAAACTAAATAAAATTGATTCTCTCTTTCTCTCTCTCACTGTCCCTCTCTCATTAAAAAAATAAAATAAAAATAAACTCATTTGTAACTATATGTAAATGTCATTTCAGGAATAAAGAGAATTATCAAGAACATAAATGCCTTACACATTTTGCTTTCAATTATTTTAAAATTATAGGAAATATGAATTTAAAGATAGAAAGTTAAATATAAAAATGACACAATGGACAGTTTTCCCTTTCTAAAAATTATAAGGTAGTCAAAATGTAAGGTCTAAGTTTTATTTAAAGAAAACTTGAAAGATAAGAGTAATATAGGCACCAACTGGTAAAGGATGCATAACAAATTACATCAGTAGCAAGTTAAAAGCCTTGTAAAAATAACTTCTCCTGTGTCTTACGTAATGAATTGATGGAGAGCTTCTGAGACATTGAAATGCTGATTCACAAAAGCCATTCTTAAAAAAGAACCAAATAATCTTCTCTGTATCCTTACCCCCAAATTATCTTCTTGTGCAGAGTGAAAAGTTAACAGCATGGACTGGACACTTTTTATGAGTTCAGATGAAGGTCAAACCTCAAGATCACAATAAGCTCATGATGTTCTTACCTAGGAATTCCTTCCTCCATAGTTTTATCACCGTAAACCTGGGAACAGGAATCCTCCACAGGGCGTTAAACCTTTAGTCATTTACAAAGAAGAATAATCCAAACGGTTTGGTCAATTCTGCCTTTAGTACCATTTTTTTCACTGAATGGAACTTCACTAGGAAGGAATGTGGAAATCTTCACTGATAGAGAATACACTGAGCAATTTATATGGTGGATTAAACAATGTCAAGTCCATTGAGACTCAGTCATTGTGCACCTGAAAAATAAGTTGCAACTGCTTGACTCACCCAGGCCAAGCTGGAAAGAAAACATTAGCTACTGATTCAGTCTGCAAGAACAGGCCTCTACCGAATGGCCAGGATTGTGTGAGTGTATGTTGAGTGGCTAGAATTAGAGGTAGAAGAGAAAGAGAAAAAAAAAAAAAAAAAAGAATTAGGCATGGGATGGAATCAGCCATGACTCTTCACATTTATTACTTCTCAGTTTAAAACTTAACCAGTTGGGGTTGGAGTGGTGGCTCAGCAGTTACGGCACTTGCCTGGCATGCACAAGTACACGGGTTCAAATCCCAGCACCCATGTACACAACTAAGTGTCTGAGCAATGAAAGCCATGTGAAAAACTAAATAAAACTTAACCAGTTTGTGTTACAGAGAAACACAATAGCTTTGGAGAAGGAAGATGGATTCTTCTTCTAATGTAGGTTATTCAGCCAATAATTACTTATTAATAGTTATTACTACTTTAATGTTGTTTGAGCTCTTATGAATAATGAGAATTGTAAGACAGCTTAGACTCAGTGTTAACAACTAGAAGAGATTGTTAAGCTGAATCCCAACTTTCACCAAGAGAGCCTGACCCATAGCATGGACCCAGTGCATATTTATCAAGTATATTAGTTAGCAGAAGAAATAAGTGTAATATTACTCAATACATATTTTGCAAAGAAAGAGAGACTAGCATTATCTGGAAAAGTCAAGGATGGCTTACAAATGTCACATTTAGACCTTTCAAACATTTTTTGCAAGGAGAAGAAATATATAGTTACTAAAACAGTATATTATGGTTTGAATGAGTCGTCCCCCAAAAGCTCATGTGAGACAATCCAGGAAGGCTGAGATGAAATAATCGGGTTATGAGAGGCTTAATCCAATCAGTGAATTGCTCCCCTAACAGGGATTAATTGGCAACCGTGGGCTGGTAGGGTGTCGCCTGAGAAGGTGGATCACTGGGGGCGTGCCTTTGGGGTATACATTTTATATCTGGTGTGGAGTTTCTCTGCTTCCTGGAGCCCTACCTCCAGCCTTCAGCCTTGGGGCTTCGCCTTGAGACCCAAGGAATGGAGTCAGCCTTTTGTGGGCTAAGACCTCTGAAACCATGAGCCCCAAATAAGCTTTTCCTCCTAAAATTGTTCTTCTCAGGTTTTTGGATCACAACGAAAAAGCTTACTAAAACACAGTAAGAAAGAATGGCCTTTCTAGAAATCTAGAAAGTATTGTTCGATATTCTCTCTGGTGCTGCAGACCTGTAATATTCTATTCCCTAAAGTCCTTTTGAGATATTTAAGGTATAGAGTCCCTAAAACATCTTCTTGGGCTGAATTAGACATCTAGGTAAGCTGAGAAACTAGAAATTTGGCATAGTTACAGGTAGCAAACTTGATAGCAAAACATGTATTCAGTTCAATATAAGTTGAAAGAGCAAAGTGATTCATTGCTTTCACAAATTGCTTTGTATATCTTGATACACATTATGTGCATGTAGAGCTTATCTCTTTTACCTCTTTGGATGCAAAGACTAGTCATATTATGCATAAAACTGTAGCAAGTCTCTGTGTCCCTCTACCACGTAGCCCAACTCCATCCCATGAAGACCAACCCCGCAGCCATTGATCAATTTATCTCCCTACATTGTGCTAACTGAAGAGGGTCTTCATACACCTGGAAATCAATGCTCCTCTTCATGGGCTATCTTTGTTAGAGTTGGATAGATGAGTTTAAACAGCAACACTGGTATATAATTGAGGAATGTTTCTTCTCTTACTGCTCGTTATAACCCTGTTTCAGACCAGTAATATTCAGGGCCAAATTAAATAAGGAGTAGAAACTGGGTCCCAAGCCAGCTTCATGGGCACTGAACACACACATTTGGTTGAAGTGGAATTATCTGACAAAGAGATGAGCGCAATCCTATCACAGACTTGGAGATGAAGTCTCCTTGGGGAGTGGCGAAAAAATGTTCTGTGTCTAGAAACGTTAAATTCTTCTGAAACAAGGTAATATCTAACTAAATAATTGCATGTTAGAAAACCTTTATGAGTCTGGAAATAGCTGATTTTTTTTCTTTGTAGCTATAGAAAGAATCACAAAGAATATGTGTTAGCCTATAGTAATGAGGTTTAACTTTAATAAGAGATTTATTGTGTGCCAGGTACGACTGTTTGTGTTGTGTCCACAGTGATTCTTTTAACCATTACCATGTCCATGTGAGATAGATATTATCAGCATACCTCCGGAAACTGAGGCACAGGGATGGTTAAATTTGCCCAACGATGTTATTAATTGATAAAGCCAAGATTTGAACCCAGGTAGTAAATTGCATAGTTTGCTCCTTTACCACTAAGCTAAACTATATTTCTCAATTAAAATGCCTCCGAGGGATATCCCAGAAAAGTACAGAAGAATAAAACTACCTCAAGCCACTGGCAATTGTAAGTTAAACCTTATACTTTTCATAATTATAGGTGGTCTCTACGAAGCAGAATGGGTTTTGTTCGACTTGTGGTTGCAAATGTTTAGTTACCTCCAGTATCATTTTCAATTCTGAGGTTGGAGCATGGCTTTAGTTCCTGAAAGGAAACCGTGCGTGCTGATGTGATAACAGTATTTATTCTATTAAATCTGTATCCAAAGACATTGAGGAAGTCATTCAAAAATACACTTATTCAAAACAAACGGTGCAGGGGATAAGAAGATCCGGCTTGCTCCACGTTTTCTAAACGTAGCTTTCTAAACTTAGCAGCTGAGCGTCCTTAAGATCCCTTGACCTGGTTCATGATTATCCTCACTCCCAACTCCAAAACCAAGTCTGCCTTAGGAAGGGGATTAAAATAAAAGAACAATAAAGGATTAGTATGGGCTTTATTTTGGGCTTTTACCAACTTCTCTGTTTCCTACTGAGCAAAACTTGTCTTCCTCAGTAAATCAGTACCCCTTTTTAGAGTTGCATCTCCAGCAAATACTATTCTTTACCTATTCCTCCAAATTCTTTATGGTTAGGTCACTTGGCAGCTGCATCCTTGTGCAAAGTGCACATGATAGATTAAAAGGACTTGGACCAACTCCTAGATTTGATAGCTACTAGGTGAGAAAATGTTGGTCAGTTATTTAACTTCCCCAGCTCATAGTTACTACCTCTGCAAGACCCAGTACTAACCCATGACAATGAGCTTAGTGGCTCCAGGTAATCTGCCCATGCCTTAACAGCAGTGGCTGCCTCTGATGGATCTCTATATCCCCAGCACCCAGGCCACAGCTGAGGTTCATAAGTAAGCGCATGCTGGATTCAAATGTGAACAAATAAGTAAGCAACCTTCCACTTGACTCTGCAGTTCTTCCAAAACAAAATTCCAGCTTCTTAGTCTGACATGTCCTGTTGGCTTCCAGTTCCTAGTTATCCCTGACCTCTAAGGCTGACTCAGCATTGCCACCAGTTTTTGAAGCTTGGATCCATCTCGTGAGATGGTCCAGACTTGATCTCATACCCTGTTTGATTTTTCTTTTTCCCTGCACTCCTTTCAACCAATAACACAAGCAAAGCTCAAAGCATCGGCGTAGAAACTAAACTCTGCTCTCGTGGACTGCTTTGTTGTTTTCTCCCATTAGATACCCAACCACCACTAAAACCTCTAAGGCAATCTTCCAGGCAAATGCTGATGGTTGTGCTGAAATAAGTGAGCTAGCAGGCTCAGAGATGGGCTGATCATTTCCCTCCTGGAACCACATTGCAATATGAGCTGGCAGAAAGTTAGGTCAGATACAGCCAACACCTGGAAAACTCACAAAGGCCCCCAAATACTGCCATTCACGGCAGAAAATCAAAGTCTGGAACTGAATTTCCTCCACAGGACCCACTCCAACAATACACAGTTGGATAAGGAGACAGCAACTCTCATTAAGCTTGCGAATGCACCATCAGGAAGCTTGTCAGTCAGGACATGGAACGATGTTGCATCAAGATAGACACAGAAATCCAGGTCTCCAAAATGGTCATGTCCACACCATTACCTTAATGTGTCCCAGATTTGAACCCATCATTGATGTTCCCGTTAGTTACTGGACCTATTCCATGAGTGCCACCAAAGTACCACTCTCCAAGTCAAATGGCAGAGTCAGATCTCTTCCAGGGAGCCCTGGACACTGTCCAGCCTGCAGATTCGAGAGCCAATCTAATCAGATGGCAGCACTTGGGAAAAGGGCCTGTCAGCAGAATGCATGAAGAGGCAGTGCTACAACTTTTTATGGTGATCTACAGAGGGCGAAAGGACAGAGAGCAAAAATACTGCAGCGACTGCAAATGCTGTCATTGTGCTCCGTGACACTGCATCTAAAAGCAGGACAGTACATGGCCTTTGCCTGCAGGGTACTGCAACAGAGACAGGAACTTCTGTAGAAGGCATGGAGGAAAGGCCACTCGGGAATTTGAGGAAACCCAGGTGTGAGTCTCAGCTCTCTTACTCGCTCATGTGACAAGACAAGTAATTCAAATTTGTGAGCCTCATTTTCCTCATCTATGTAATAATTAATAAGTAAAAGAAATATTATTTAGTAGATATAAAAGGTTTGTATGTGGATTAATAATAGAACTGGGTTAAGGGAACTTCAAATGGATTGATATATTAAATGTAAATAATGTTATAAACCTAGAAGAAGAAAATGTAAGGGAATATTGTTATAGAGTGCAAAGGAATGTTTTTACAACATAACTCAGAAAAGCATACACTACAAAGTGGAAAAGTGATAAATTAGGTAACATTACAATTAAGGATTTCAATTTAAGAAGGGTCAATAGAAAAATTAACAGGTGGTGATTAAGAAAAGGTATTGAAAAGACCGATGACAGATTGAGAAAAGGTACTGGCAATATCTGATACAAACAAGGTAAAAATACCTGGAATGTACCAGAAGTGTCCGCATATTAACAAGAAAAGTTCAGAAAATTCCATAGAAAATGACTAAATGTGCAAACAAGCTATTCACAGAAGGGGGAACTCGAACAGCAGGTCGATGAAAGGATATTCAAACTTATTTGCAATTAGAGAATGCAAAAATGAAACGATAATGAGATGTCACTCGAAATAGATCAAACTGGAAAACTGCCTAATGCAGTGCGGAGGAGGGTGTGTGGGAAAACAGGACCCTCGTGCCTTGCTGGTGGTAGAAGACTCTGGCAGCCATTCGGCAGCTGCTTAGTCAAATCAAGCACATTTATTCCTCATGACCCAGAAAATCCCAATCCTCATGTGTTTCTCAGAAAAATTATCACACGACACCTTAGGACATATTCACTTCAATGTAGTTTCTAATAATGGGATTGGAAGAAGTAGTCTACCCATCCCCTTGCAAGAAAAAAAAAAAAGCAAATGTCCACTATGAAACAGGTCACACAGTATTAGAATACCACACACTTTATGCTATCTATAGAACATTACATGGACCAAGGTGGACAGCCTTGAAGCCACAGTGCTGAATAAATGACACAAGAGACTGAAAGATATTGATAACCTAATGCCTTTTGTGAAAACCCACATGGAACAAAAAGACCTGCAAATTTAAGAACAAAGATAGGCAACAAACGGATTGCAAACTTTTGAATGGGTGTCCCAGCAGAGATCATTTCCAAACATGATCCATTTCTCAGAATAGGAAGATACTCTGGCGGATGGGCGAAGTTATGTCTTCCGGTTGGTGCCTTTTGATTCTGAAGTCCTAATAATGAGGTAGCGGCTGACCTAAATCTAGGAATCAGGTAGTATTTCCATTTGAGTTTCAGCTTCTAGTTGATATTTTGTAGGTGAAAGAAGAGAAAATATTAGCAAGTGAATGGAGCAAATATATGGTAATTATATGGTAATATCAACATATTAAACACTGCTTGCTGGGGGATGATGGTGTCCATTTGAAATAAGAGCTGCTCAATGAGATGCAAAGGTTATTGAATGGTATCTATGGGGGAAGAGGGGAGGAACGGAGGTATGAGAGCAATGCAGCACTAAGAAATATACAGAGAATAAAAAGAGTTAAATTATGTTTGAAGGCAAAACCCTCAAATGAAGCCTGATTTTTCAAACTGCTTGAATTGCAATATTACCTACTTAGTAGCAAAATTAAAATTGACATATTTGGGGAAAGTGGAGAGAAGAGAAAGGTCAGAAATCAAATCAAAAATAAGAATAAAAATCTCTATCCCCAAATCCATAAACTGAATTATCTAATCTTCCAAAGCCTGATAAATCCCCAAATAACTTTAATTTAAAATATCCTGAGAACTGCTGTTCTTAAGTTATTCCCTTGATTCCAATCTGCTATCAGCCAGCATCAGAAAGGTACCCAAGATAAGAATAAATTTCAGATTTACTATTATTGAGCCCAATTCTCCTGTTTTAGCTCCACAGAGTGCAACAAATGTGTCTCCCAAAGAGCATAAAGGGGAAAAAATGTAAAAAGAAACTCTTCCACCTGTGTTCCTGTAGAGAGCCCACGTTAGTAAAAGCCACATACAATTGATAGCTTTGCTCCCTGGCAAGTTCACGCCACATGACTCATGGGCCACACCAACCAACTGTGCCTCTTTGATGTATGGAATTCACTACTACTAAATGTTCCTACCATGATCTCTGCAGGATTGACAAATATTAACATGATTGTCCCAATAATTTAAGTACCAAAAGGAATAAAGAAAGAAGAGGTTTGTTAGAGATGTCACAGGGCAAGAGTATAATATGCTTAGGGACTTCTTTGATTTGGGGATGCATTACTATTTTGAATTTAAATAGTATATAAAGAGGAATGTCAATGGATGACAGAAGTGTGATGGTCAGAAGGCAGAGGATGAGGATTTTTATTTTAGATAATAACTTGATCCTTATAGGCTCACACACATACACACACACACACACACACACACACACACACACACACACTGTTCCTCATAGGCACATACACACCCATATGGTAATGTTACCCCCAAATCAAATGCACTGATGCATTTTGCAAAAATTTATGAACTATCATCAAAAAATGAGAAAATGGGGATGGAGCAGTGCTCAGTGGTTATGGTGCCTGCCTGGCATGCTCAAGGATGCACCACATACACAATGAAGTGTGGGAGCAATGAAAGCCATGTGAAAAACTAAATAAAATTGATTCTCTCTCTTTCTCTCTCTCACTGTCCCTCTCTCTAGTTTTTTTTAAATGAGAAACTATGAAGAGGTATGAGATCAATTCTTGCCTAATTAAGAGAATAATGACAATTTTTTTAGAAAAATGTTTTTAGAAGCAGGGTTAGACTTATCATGGACTTGTAATTTTAGCCCACAGTCTGTACAGGATACAAGAATAAGATGTATTGCCTATTTATGATCCTGAGTAGCAGGTAACAAAAAGCTATAATGTCACATCTGGATTTTGATGTAGCTGAACATGAACTTGAATGGGTGGCCGGCCCATTAATGGGCCGAGAGATTCAGGACTTCCATCAAGAAGAGGATGATGAAGAGCCACCCGCTGGAACTGGTGCTGTCATGCCTAGGATTGAAAACTCTTGACATCCCAGGACTACAAACTACCGCCTTGTGCTTCCATCAAGGACAGAACACACATAGGACAGTGGTCCCATGTGGATACAACCAAGCTGCAGCTCTCCAATTGCCTAAAGAGATTATAGCTGTTGTAACATCATGACAAGATGCATTCCTCACCTGTTGTGCTCATGCACGAATACATCTACTCTGCTGCCCATTGTACAAAAGTCTAGCACATACAATTGTGTATAGTGCAAATCTGTGATGATGATAAAAATGACTAGGTAATTGTTTGATGTAATAGCTATGCTATACTTTTAAGTATTATTTTAGAGTATACTCCTATTTAGATTAGAAAAAGTTCACTATGGACAGTATGGCATGTGATGCCAGCTGCACCTTCATTTGATATAATGCTTTGTTTTCAAAGCATTAGGCTCTACCATATGCCTGTATGCACGTGCGTGCGCACACACACACACACACACACACACACACGCATAGATATAGATAAGTGTATCACAGTGCCTACATATGTAGTTTGTGGCAACATCCAAGATTGTATATGCACATACATTCTCAGAACACATTCCCATCATTAAGCAATGAGTGACTGTCCTCGTATCATTAAGGACAGGCAATTCATGAAGACAGTATTGTAATTAGAAAAACTGTTTTCCTTACTATGATCTTAGACTGCATTTTGAGAATTTCATGCATATACACATGGACCTGTGCTTGCAACCTGATGGTGTGGGTTTGAGGCTACTTGCTCATTGAACATAGGAGACAAAGCCGTACATCAAGCTGGCAGAGTTAAAGAAGAGCAATGCATTCTGAAGGTCAAAGCCCACTCCAAGCTTGGATGGCCTGCGGAGGCCATCTTCAGAAGAGCCAAACAGGGATCATAGGACAGACAGCTAAATATAGAGGGTGTAGTTTTCATAAAGGGAAGCAGGAAAGGACACTGTCAACGATGATGATAGAGACTTCCTCAGGAAGAAAGAGCAAGGGAAGATCTCATGACCAACGTGCAGATTGGGAAGTGAAGGGTATTCATGTGGGAGTGTTCTATTGATGGTTTTACCTTAGAGGTTGGATCTTTTCCTTAAACAGCTGTGTTTAGCAATCAGCTTTTAAGTGATTCTCTTACACTATATTCTCTTAAGTGACCGCAACCTTTTAGTCAATCTGTTAGACCCATAAAGCTCTGGTTATATTAGGGGTCATCTATGAAAGGCCACTAAAGAAAAGGAGGGGTGTGTCCTGACCCACATCACTCATCCAGAGGCCAGCCCAGAAGTGGCACAACGAGAAGACCAGTGACCCCAAAGGTCACCTGGTGATCAGCAACAGCAGAGTGAATGGGACCTGAGTGGAGCTGAGAGGCTCCAACAGAAGCAGTTTATCCACCAATTACAACTCACGAGCAGAAGTGAAGTAACAGCAATTTTTCCAAAACATGCCAAAATTTGGTTTTGGAGTCTAGGGGTTAGAGCAGAAAGCACAGAAGGACTAACTATTGATCAGTAAAAGTCTGTGACTGTCATATACACCCATCATCTCCTTCTTAGTGCAATACACACTTGAATTCTGGAATGAGGGATTTGGGATTTTCCCAATTTAAAACCATTTCCCCAGCAAAGGACTAAGGAATTGAGTCTTCTCTGTCCCTGGGAGGGACAACTGGACCCTGGGGAGCGGGCAATGTTGACCAACTCCATATGTATGCTAAGCCATTATATTTTCCAGCCCTTCAACGAAAACACTATGCTCTGTTTGTTCTTTGGGCTCCCAAGAGGTGGAAGCTACCTTCATGTCCATCCTTAATGTCTTCCAAAACATCATGCACAGTTGTGTTGTTTATGATCTGTTTCTAATCACCTTAGGGGGTGACCAGATAAGAAGATGGTGAGTCACATTAAAATCAAGATGTTCAATAACTGACCAATCGAAAGGGTATTTATCAATTCCTTTCATCTTAAGATAGATGAATAAATAAACAAGATAGAGGGACACATCCATACACACACATATACATTCATAAGGAAAAGAAATAGATTGATGTTTACCCGGGATTTTAGTGAGTCAAGCTGATAGCAGTAATTTAAAACACAGAATCACAGATTTCAATATTAAAACTAAAATTTTTACTATCAAAACTTTCCAAAAAGAATTGTTCTTGAAAAATAGTCAGTGTAAGAATCCCAAAATTATTCACAATTATTCACATAGTTCTATGATAGCTGACTACAATGCCGTCAACAAGCCTGAAATTTCGGGAAGAATTATGAAAGAAAGGAGGGACAGAGAATTGGAGCACAATACCATGCATCCTTATAGAACATTCCTGAACGTTTTCTATAAATGTTCATATGAAAAGAAAAATTAAAATAAAAAAGATCATAAAACCTTACATAACCTCATTTCTATTATTTCTTCTACATCTGAACAACTGAATGTTTGACTAAAAGTGAATTTAAGACAAATATAAATTTGTCTCCACAAAGGTAGGATCAGACAATAATTGATGCCAATTGTTCCCCTTCCCAGAAATTTTCCAATCACTCTGCATCTTTTCAACAAGATATGTGAGGTAAATACATCGTTGTACATTTCAGGTGTCTTTCTGTACCATCAGCATATTTAAAACTTTTAAGTTCTTGTTTGTATTTGCAGAGACAAGGGAGTAACTCCCATATGCTGAAAACACCAATTGAATTAATGATACTGAAATCATATAAGCTATTGCCATATTACAATTTGAGTAAGACAAAATCCAAAGCAGTTTAGGTAACATAAAATACTGAATAATCATGAAAATTAGTGGATTGTGAAATGAATGACCACCTACCGTCACCGATGAAGCTGGCCCAAGACTCTCCAGTTTATTAAAGAAGGCATAAAGTATATGAGAGTGAAAGAATTTACAATGCCTGAAGCTCAAAATATACCCACTCAATTGTTTTCTTGATGCTGTTTGCAAACTATTACAACAGAACATTATCTATTTTACTGGTCATTTGAGTTTTTGCATCAAATAAAGCCCTACATTGCTTCCTGCTCGGCTCTGCCCTTTCATCGTTTAAATCAAGAGGCTTGGAGTTGCACAGACTCATAATCTGAAGCTCTTGGATATTTAAATCTTATCACTGATGTCATGTTAGGTTTCCAGACAGTTGGCTAAATTAATTCTATTCACCTCATTCTCCATCTCCCCAGCTGAATCGGTGTGCTATCTATGGAGAAGAATCTCTTGCGCCATACTGTGCTCATTTCCCAAATCGTACTGAACTAAAAGCAACTGGTTACACACTATGCTTTGGTGGATCCCACACAATATGAAAAGATTCCTATATTACGTATCCAGAAAAATAGGACAGCACTCAATCCTGCCATAGACAGAATGAAAGAAGGAACAGTTGCTTCTCAGGGTGTATGGGGTCCCCGACATCAGGAGCACATTTGCACAGGTTAATGGTCTCTGTAACATTGCTTTCAGCTATCAGCATCAAGCATCAAAATGCTCCTCCGAGAGTTTTGAACAACCATGCACTTAATTATCTCATATAAAAGAAACTTTGAAATAGTTACAAGGAGGTGAGCAACACTGGCTTAACACACCAGGTGCTGGGTGATTTTCTCTCCCATTGTCTTCCTGTCAAAATGCAGCTGTCTGCACAAGCTTCCAGCATCAGATCTATATAACGATCGATGACCCAGCATGGGATCCATATAGCAAATGACCCAGGTGGGAAAAAATGGGAAAGTGGCAAAGGAGCTTCCTTTCCCGTTAAACGGAAGGAAACCCAAGGTGGTATCTTCTCACCTCAGCAGCCAGAACCGGGGTGTCTGATACCATGAGTGTGTGATAGACTGGGAAAGTGACTGCCACTTTCAGTCACTGGAGGCAGCATGGTGAGCAAGAAATATGAGGAGAAGATCCATGCCCGGGTAGTTCCAACAGTTCCAACACAGCACATACTGCTTTTCCATAGGAGGGAAACCTAAGAGGACAAAGCTTTGAACTACTCTAGCGGAAGTCAATGGTAACTAAATTCTGCATTTTTATTTAGCTTCTGTGGTCATATGTGAGGAAGATGGTGATATGATGCCAATGAAAAGTCTTAAAATCTATTGGGCTATGAAGTCCAGGAAATGAGGTATTCTATTGGAACTGTTATAACCGCAAATGTATTTTTTTAAAAGACTACGAATAAAACTTACTTGGGATTCGCTTTTCTTTTTTAAGGTAGAGAGGAACAGTGAGAGAGAGAGAGAAAGAGAATCAATTTTATTTAGTTTTTCATGTGCCTTTCATTGCTCCCACACTTCATTGTGTACATGGTGCTGGGGTTCAAACCCATGCCCTCAAATATGCAAGCTTGCCAGGCAAGCGCTACAACCACTGAGCCACTGCTCCAGTCCAGGAAATAGCTTTCCAAGTCAGCTCATACAGCAACTACAGCACTACAAAAAGTAGACATGAAACTCAAACCAAAAAGAAAAAAAAAATGGATCTAGGGGGTATAAGTAGAAAAGAGGTTAGAAAGGAAAATACTAAACTGTGGCCACATTATCAGGGCTTAAAGGAAGAAGGGGGAAACTGAGGAGTCTTCTGAGAGGCAGGAAGGTGCACATGGAGTGCAGGAGTAAGACCAGGGGGATCAACCAGGGTCACAGCCATTTCATCCTTGGACCCACAGCAGCCTAAAGGCAAATTGGACTAGCATCTTCCATGAGGAGATATTCCTTATAGTTCCAGCAGCAAGACACTAACCCCAAGTACAAAGAGCATCAGCCTGTTCCATGTAATCTTTCTCTGTGGGGCAGACAAACCAGGATCCCATGAGCAGCCCCCAGGTTCTGCACCTTCATGTTCTTGTGCCCTCTCCTGGACTGTGGGTGGGGCTGGTGACTTCCTTCTGACCAACAGAAAACAGCAAAGGTGAAGAGATGCTTGCAGAAGTATCTGGGCCCCAAATCCCCGTACATTCTTTTTTATTATTTTTTTTATTTATTATTTTTTTAATTTTTTATTTTTGAAAAACCATACAAGTTTTTAACAAAATAATATCAAATGTGTATAGATTCTGGATATTACAATTTCCCCCAGGAGAGCCCCCCCCCCAACTACCCACTCTTATCCTTCCCTTCCCCTTCCTCCCATATCTCTAAAAAAGGATTATGTTGTATAGCATTATATCTTATCTGGATTTAACATATGATAATAGACCAACTTTCTCACTGGCCAGGGTCTAGTCCCAACCTTCACAAATGAGTGGAGACAATTGACCATTAGTTCTCTGGGTTAAGCTGATTTTACTCAGCATGATTTCTTCCATAGCCATCCATTTACCTTCAAAGGCTGCAATATCATTGTTTCTAATTGCTGTGTAATATTCCATGGTATAAATGTACCACATTTTTTGGATCCATTCATCCAGTGAGGGACATCTGAGTTGTTTCCATAGTCTAGCAATAGTAAATTGTGCTGCTATGAACATAGATATTGCTGTGTCACTATAATGTGCTGATTCTAAATCCCCTGGAAAGATACCCAGGAGTGGAATAGCAGAATCATATGGTGGGCTCATCCCTAGTTTTTTAAGGATTCTCCACATTGCTTTCCAGAGGGGCTGTACCAGTCTGCAGCTCCACCAACAGTGTGTTAGGGTGCCTATCTCTCCACAGCCCCTCCAGCATCTATTATTGTTTATTTTCTTCATCTTTGCCATTCTGACTGGTGTAAGGTGATATCTTAATGTTGTTTTCATTTGCATTTCTCTGATTACTAGAGATTTAGAGCACTTTCCCATGTATTCATTGGCTTGATCAATGTCCTCTGGTGAGA
>PVKS010009933.1:0-62186 GCA_004027875.1 Aplodontia rufa
CGTTTCCACTAGGATTGATAACCTTGACCTACCATTAGGGCAGCAGGTGTTTCAAAGGCAGGAGGTTTTTGACTTTTATTTTATTTTTTGAAAATAAAAAGCAAACATAATTTTAAAAAGAAAGGATTGAACTTTTTTTTTCTCCTAGGTCCCTAAGTTTTCACTGTCAAAAGCTGCACATATTCAGGGGGTATTCATGGCCCTGTGTGCAAATCCTGGGAGTGTGGAGAGCAACTGAGCTCTGTGGCTTCCAGCACCTGTGTCCTCCACTCACTGAACTGGGTTGTTCTCCTGCACTGGCTTCTTCCGGTGTCCTCTGATCAAGTCGTCCCCCTGTGTAGGGCAGCTCAGTCAGCACTGGTCAAGGTCCTGGGGTGTTGCGAACCATGCATGTTCAGAGCTCCAGCCTAGGTGTTCTGTGGGCCTTCTTATTTGGTGTTGGAGAACACCTTAAGAATAAAACTCCACCAAGAAAAGGGACAGGCACTTTTTTTTTTTTTTTTTTTTTTTTTTGGTTTAACAGGGTCTTGCTAAATTGTTTAGGACCTCGCTAAATTGCTGAGGCTGGCCTCAAACTTGAGATCCTCCTGCCTCAGCCTCTCCAGTCACTAGGATTACAGGCACGGCTCACACCCATTTGTGACACATTTAATTAATAGGATGTCTCAATTATTAGAGGCGAGAGGATAATAGTAAAGGCAACAGCTCTGACAAAAGTGTCTGCTCAAGCAGGGATCCAAAAGCACCCTGGACAAATGACAGGACCAAGGATAGCGGCGACCTGGTGTGCTGGCTCTGGGCTCCTTCCCAGCTCCCCTCCCTGGACTTTCTGCCCGTTTCCAGCTCCTCCTCTTCCTGCTTTCTGACTTTTAGACACCTGTTTTCCAATTCCTTAGAACAATGTTCCTCAAAATGAGTCAACATCACCTGGGGATTTGTTAGAATTGCAAATTCTGGGTCCTGCCCAAATCTGGAGGTGAAGCCCCAAACCTGTTTCAAAGTCCTTCTGGTGATTCTGCTGCAGGGTCGAATTTCAGAAGCACTGCCCCTTAGAGGGTGGGTTTTCTAGAAGGGTTGCTTAGAGAGATGAGCACCAGAAATTCAAATTCATCACCTCTGTCTGCCATTTAGCGAGGCTCCGGTCCAAAACCTTGCAAAGCGTGTTGTGATTCAAAGCTGCCTTGGTTGGCTCTGAGAACAGAGGGATAAAAGCTCACATACAGGCCTGGCCCCAAATTCTCTGCCTTTTACCTACCAATGGTGCAGAATGGAGCTCAGCTCAGCCATGCAACTGATTACATTCTGGGACAGAGTGACCATTTTCTTTAATCCTGTAATCTTTGGAAAACAAAGAACCAAGTCTCCTGGCTGTCTGGGGCAAGTGCTGGAGGCCCGCAGGCTCCGGTTTCATCCTGTGTTATGCCAGGCCAGTAGGAATGTGGCTGTGTGTTCCTCGCACCTCCCACACTTGCTCCCTCTTAGATTTAAGTGTGCTGCTCAGGGACATATTAATATTCAAAGAAAACAAACATCACCAGAAAGATGGAAAGTACAAAGAGCCAGTGATTATTAATGTTGGGAGAGTGAGAACGGGGTTCTTTTCTCCATCTTCAAATGAACTCTCAAAAGCAGGCAATGGGGACTGGGGAGAGTTCAGCCGCCCCAGCTCTTCCGGCTGCCTGCGGACGGCTCAGCTCAGAAAGTCTATTTACAAAGACTACTTACTGCCCCAGATGACGCTTGGGAAAAAGACAGAGAGAGACAGAGAGAAAATCACAGTGCCTTCCAAAGGCAGGGCAGTTTAGGACAAAGCTGAAAACTGTGTGCGATGAAAGAAACCGAGGAGCCCAGGCCGACCTTGACCGGGACAGGATTCCCTTCCCCCATAAGTGGCCCAGCTCAGTGGTGCCTTTATTTATTTATTTTTTGGAAAGAGAATTAATTTTATGTCTGTTTCATCCAGCTTTTGTTTTTCCCGACACTTAGTTGTGTACATGGTGCTGGGGCTCACACCTAGGTCCTCATGCGTGCCACTGAGCCACCACTCCAGCCCTCAGCAGTGTTAATTTTAAAGGTGAATTTGTTGCCACGAATTAAAACTCAGAAAAGTTTACACTAAAATTCTGGATGGCTTCTTGTCTCAAAAAGGTTAGAGAATGTAGCCCTCCTGGTCCCCTTCCCCACATGGCGGACACCTCCCAGTCCCTGCCACCCAGCAGCTCCCGTTAATGTGACCCAGACCCTGGGTTTATAGCACCTGGAGTTAAAGCCCACGCTGGTTTCGTCCCAGGCTATTGTGGGGTTGCTGCTATCACAGGGAGCACAGGCAACGACACACGGATAGGAAATGGGAATCTCAGAGGTCGGATCACACAGAAAGCTAAAACCAACGGTCCGGTGAGAATTCACATTATCAATAAAAGCAAAGGAAAAATTAAGCATCCTGTAATATTCTAATTATTCAGAACAATTAACCAAATCACTTAAAAACTGTTGTGTTTATGCGTTTATTGTCCACATCTCAGTGACTATGCTAAGTTTGGATTATAGATGTCCACGAAGTCCTATGGGCTAAAGGTTGATGCCATTGGAATGTGGTAGAAATGTAGGAGGTGGGACCTGGAGGGAGGGCTGAGGCCCCTGGGGTGTGTCCTTGATGTCCTTGAAGGGGATCACGGAACCCCAGTCTCTTCTTTTCTCAGTTTCCTATGGTTCACTGTGGGCTCCAGCCATAACCTGTTGCCAGAGTCCCAAAGCCATGTGGTGCTGGGGTTTGAACCCAGGTCCTCAAACATGTCAGACAAGTGCTCCAACCACGCAGCCATCGCTGCAGCCCAGAGCAATTCTTAACAGAAGTAAAAGATCAAGGGGTCATGGAAACCACCAAAACTGTGAGCCAAAATAAACCTTGCTCTGTCTCTACTTTTGTTGCTGTTGTTGTTCATACCAGGGATTGAACCCAGGTAAGCACAGAGCCACATCCCCTGTCCTTTTTTAATAATTTAATTGGAGACAGGGACTCACTAAGTTGCTTCGGGCCTTGCTAAGTTGCTGAGGCTGGCTTTGAAGTTGCAATCGTCCTCCTTAGCCTCCCAAGCCACTGGGATTACAGGAGTGTGTCACAATCCCAGCTACAACCTTTTCTCTTTTTAAGATGATCATCAGGTGTTTGTTATAGTAACCAAAAGCTGACTAACACACCCCATGAGGGCAGGGACTTGGTTCTGCTCACTGCTGCACACCCAGTACCTAAAACATGCCTAGTACACTGTAAGACACTCATCAAATGTTTGTTGAGTGAATAAACAATTGTAATGATTGAGCTTTTACTCCTGTTAGGAATTGTTCTGGGCTGCCGCAGTGGCTCAGTGGTTGGACCACTTGCCTGGCGTGCATGAGGACCTGGGTTCAAACTCCAGCACCACATACATAACTAAGTGTCAGAGAAAAAAAGGCCAGATGAAAAAATAAAGAAAGTTGATTCTTTCTCTTTCCCTCTCTCTTTAAAAAATAAATAAAACAAATTGTTCTAAGTGCTTTATAAATATGAAGGTCTAGGGGAATCCTTGTGAGAGAGACCACTCTAAAGGATGAAGAGACTGAGTCAGAGGATGGTAACCAACACACCCCGTGCTGCCCAGCTGGTCCAGAACGGAAGGGCAGCCGTCCCTCGTGCCCCAGCCCTGTGTGTCCCGCCCGCTCCCTGCGGCTGCACTCTGGGGCTGAACCTCATCAACGGAGGACTCCTGGAGCCAGCCCCGGCTTCACGACTCTTTCTGGTGCGGTGGGTACTCACTCAGAGCTTGTGGACTTTGTTATTAAAATTACGATTTCTCTGAGAATACGCAGCAGGTCTGTTAAAGAGGCCCCGCGATCTAGTGAAAGAGCAGGCGGCTGTAAAGTTGGAGACTCTCCCAGGGCTCCATTTCTGTTTCTTCCCTCAAGTAAGTCACCCAGCTTTTATAAGTTCCTGTTTTCCCATCTATAAAGATTGGAAAAAGCACTTTTTTTTTTCTCCCTATCTCTTTTTCACAAGGACATTTGAAGGCCAAAATGTGCCAGAGGAAAATTCAAAGCACCTAAATATTTGTAATAGTGGAATTGTTCCTTCCGAGGAATGCTGCCAGCAGAGCGAGCATCTTCAGCTCCAGCGAAATGAGGAAAAGGAGGCCAGCATCGTACCGAGCGCAACCTGTCCTTTCATCCAGGCCAAGAGCAACACATTGACAGGAAGCATGGGGGGGATGGGACATTGCTTCAGACGTGCTCCAGGATGTCCCCAGTAAAGACCAGAGGACAGGCGCTGGTCTTGCTCAGAGTGTGGCAAACCATGAGTAACATTAGAAAGGAGACCCATGGCTCAGGAGGCTGAGGCAGGAGGATCGCAAGTTGAAGGCCAGCCTCTGCAGTATAGTGAGATCCTAAGCAACTTAGAGAGACTGTCTCAAAGTAAAAAAATTTTAAAAGGCTGGGGATGTGGCTTAGTGGCTAAGCCCCCCTGGATTCGATTCCTAGTGGGAAGTTAAAAAAAAAAAAAGAACGATGAAAGGGGAGAGCCGGGGCCAATCATCTCAGAGCATTGGTGAAGGGGGATGAGGGGTGTTCCAGAAGCACTTGGGAGTGTCATCTGTGCGGGAGGAGGGACGCTGGCAGGGGGAGAGAGGAAGAGAAAGGGCAATCAGGACAGACCTCAAATGTCTTAAGGAACTGAACATTTTGCCCTCTAGATAACTGGAAGTTTAGGTGGAAAGAGTTTGGGCATTGAAAGTGTCAGAAGGTCCTGGGTTCAAATCCCCAGGTGGCTTCTTCCTGTTTCTGAGTCTCGATTCTTCATTGGATTGACTGGTTTGCCATTGGAAAGATGTGCCAGCCCAGAGCTTGACACTGGACACCTGGTGTCCCCAAACACAGCCCCCTGCTCTGACGCTGCTCAAAGGGGTAGGAAGAGCCGAGGCGGGGGTCTCGGCCGCCTGCTGAGGATCTGTTGGTGCTGGGCTGTGCAGGGCCATCTGCCCCCCAAGGTTTCCCTGCAGCACAGCAGCAGCTCCAGGGCAGAGCAGGGGGCTTTCAGGACCCTGCTTCACACCGAGACTCCATGAGCTGTCCTCAGCCTGTGCCAGGACTCGGGAAGCAGCAACGGTCTTTCTCACAGAAGTGACACGTCCTGTGTCTGTCAGTGTCTTCCAGGCCCCTCTTCCCAGGTGCTCAGGGGAATCTGGTGTGGACAGATTCTCCTTCCCGATGGGCCTTCACCCCTGAGGCAGCTTATACCCCCTGCCAACCTGGCAAAGCTGCCTCCAAGGTCAGCTTTCCTGAAGGGGAAGAGCAGCTTTTGTGTTGCTTTTATTTTCGAGATCTATGGTCTAAGACACACGTTCATTCAAAGGGAAGCAGGCAGTTGCTGGCCATTAGAGCAAAGGGAATAAATATCTGCTCTTTTGTTTTTTTTTTAAGAGAGAGTTAATTTTTTTTCCTCCGGTTTTTATTTTATTTTATTTTTAGTTGTGTATGTGGGGCTGGGGATCAAACCTGGGGGCCTCGCACATGCCAGGCAAGCGCTCTACCCCTGAGCCACCTCTCCAGCTCAAATACTTGCTCCTTAAGACGTTATTTACCATCTGTTCAATTCTAACATCTTTCTTGTGCAGCTCCTAACCTTAGCAATGCCAAAAGCCTGGTATTTGCTCACCATTGCTTGAAGGTAGACGATGTAAGTGTGTTGCTTAGGACGTGTGTGTCTGCTCTAGTTTCCTTTATTAGTCTAGGTTGAATATTTTTTTCTGGGTCATTTCAAAGGTGGAAAATAACCTTTTAGGGCTAATGCACACTTATTATTAAATAGCACCAAGTGCATTCCGAGGATGTGTGTCTGAACCCAGCTATGTGCGTCTAACTGTCCACAGAGGGGAGCTGAATTTGGTGGGGTGTTGTGGTGTCTGGATGTGTGTGACCCGGCTTTGCTGAACTGCCCCTTCAGCCCAGCCGCAGTGAGGGACGAGTGCCCAGCTTTGTGCCCCCTGGGCTGTGGTACCCACCCCCTGCCAGGTTCAAAGTGCTGGAGGCTGGCCTCAGGCCAAGGCTTAACAAAGGCCAGGGCTCTTTCCATTGGCCGTAGTGGCTGGTGTGAAGCCATTGCTGTGTCCTCTTGTCTTGATCACATTTTCAGAGTCACCTGTACCGACCTGAGAGAACACGCCTTGTGCCTGTGTGAAAGTATATGCAATATCCACACATGTCCCAGGCAAAGGACCCTTGGAGCACGGCAGTCGCAAACTCCATGCCCGCAACAAACGCTGTACCCAGATTTTTTTTTTAAGACCTGCCATGCTTTGTTTGATTATAGTGGTTTTAATTCCTTGCCAACACTGAGGCAGAGGAAGAATTCTCATTAAAATAGGAATTGCTGTTTCTCTGGAGAAGTCAGGTCTGGTTATGCTGGACCCCTGCCCATGGCCAGGGTTAAGTGGATTTGAGTGACAGCTGTCACTCTGAGTGAACTTGAGCACCCCGGTTTCCCATACCCCAGGGCTCTCTTTTGGTTTACTCCCAGCCCACTTTAGTCACTTATGTTGCCTATCTGGTTCTGTAGGCAAATAGAACATCTTAAAAATTTATTGAATTTTTGACTATGCGGAAAGAATTGCAGATAGCAATAGAGATACAGCGTGCATATGCAAAACATCTAACACCGTCACCTCCTTAGAAAACACAAATGTGCTCAGTCTTTCTTGATTTTTGTATAACAATATATTTTAGGCATCCTACCTTATCCACACACAGAGATCTGTCTTGTTCTCTTCAGGGTTGTGTAGTATTCCTTTGTGGGGATGTACCATAATTTATATAACCAATTCCCCACTGATAGACAGGTAGGCTGCTTCCACTCTTTTGCTCTCACCAATGGTGCTAATACAAATTCCTTATGTATATGAATCTATAAGTAAGATGTGTAAGTACATCTGGAAGGAAAAATTTTAAAGATAGAGCTGCTACATGGAGAATATATCTTTTTAAAATTGTGGCAGCTGTTGTAAACGACCCCAGATGTCCTGTTGCAATTGACGGTCTCGCTAACATAAAATAAGGATGTTTCATAGATCAAATAGAATCAAATCCAATAGACAGATGAAGAAACTGAGACTCAGGGAAAGGAAATGATGTGTCTTGCAAGTCGCACACTCCAGAAATGAACCAATCCAGGACGTGGATGCAGCCGTCAAGGCCCTTCCACCTCGCCCCAGGGATGCCAGCGGACAAAGCCCTTCCACCACGCCCTCTCTGTCCTTCAGTCTAGCCTCCCTTCGAGGGGTCCGAGGAGCACTCCAGCTCGGCCACTGGACCAGGCCAGCTCTGGGGGAGCAGATGTTCTGCTAACACACACTTCCATCGTGACTGGCACACGCTGTCCGCTTGGTGAGCTGGCTCGGCGGAGAAGGCCAGAGACTAAATGAACCATGGAAGCTGAATTTCCAGCCCAGCCCTTGGTGGTTTTTAAATTATAGATTTTTAAACAAAGATAAATATAGAGCAATTAAGGAATAGCTCCACATTCTATCCCAAAGAACAAAAGAGCTGAACTGCAGCTGGCACAGCACAAGCGGTTGAAGGCAAAATAGGAGACAGCAGGGGCAGGCAGGGGGAGTCAATGCAAACCCTGCTCCTTCTCCCAGCGCAGGGCACCTCCCTGCCTCAGGGCCTTGGTACCTGCGTTTCTCTCGCCCTGATAGGAGCTCACTCCACTCTCCTCTTGGCCAATCTTCTGCTCCAGTTAGGACAGAGAACATCTTACATTTTCCCAGCCTTCCAATTCCCATCTCCGTGTTGCTTTATCCTTCCTCATAGCTTTTGTAACAAATGGCCATTTCCATGTGTGTGTGTGTGTGTGTGTGTGTGTGGGCATGTGTGTGTGTGTGATTTTTTTTTTTTTTGTACCAGGGATTGAACCCAGGGGTGCTTAACCACTGAGCCACATCCCAGCTCTTTTTATTTTTCTTTTGAGACAGGGTCTCATCTCACTAAGTTGCTCAGGGCCTTGCTAAATTTCTGATGTTGGCTTTCAATTGCGATCCTCCTGCCCTAGCCTCCCAAGCTACTGGGATTACAGGTGTGCACCACCACTCACAGCTCTCATTACATCTTTTATATCTCAATTTTTATATATCAATAATGAGTTCCTGTCCTTCTTTTTTTCTTTTGTTTTCTTCTCTTTTTTTGGATACCAGGGATTGACCCCTGGTTCCAAAATATCCCCAGTCCTTTTTCTTTTTCTTTTTTTTTAAACCTTTTTTCTTTCTTTTTCCTTTTTTTTAAGCAAGAGGGTCAGTGAGAGAGAGAGGGAGAAAGAGAGAGAGAATCAATTTTATTTAGTTTTTCATGTGGCTTTCATTGCTCTGACATTTCACTGCGTATGTGGTGCTGGGGTTTGAACCTGCGTCCTTGTGCATGCCAGGCAAGCACCGTAACCACTGAGCCGCTGCTCCAGCCCTTGTTTTTTCTTCTGAGACAAAATTGCTTTAGTTGCTTAGGGCCTTGCTAAGTTGCCGAGGTTCAATATGAACTTGTGATCCTCCTTCCTCAGCCTCCCCAGCAGCTGGGATTATAGGCACGTGTGAAATTTAAATTTTTATGATGTACCATAACCATTCTTCAAGTACAGCACACAGTGAATATTTACGATGAGGTTAGATGGGATGGGGAAAAATTTTAAATATCTTTAATGCTTCTACCCCTGCTGTTGTATCTCTGGTCTATACCACGCTTTCCGGGATTACTGCATAATCTCTGACTGCTCCCTGGGCTCCCTGCCTGCCCTCCTTTTCTTATCCAGTCTCCTCTGCACTCAGAAGCCAGACAGATCCTTTCCATGAGTCTAACCATCCTCTGTTCAGAACTAACTCTTCCACGACTCCCATTTCCTTCAGAGGTAAATGCCAAGTCTTCACCACACGCAGCCGGCCTCAAACCCACCAACCCGCTGCACTTGCCGTTCCCTGCCTGGAACCTCTGTCTCCCAGTCCCCTCCTGACCACCCTCATCCACTTCCTGTCTTCACTCCACAGGCAGCTTCTCAGTGTCCTTCCCAACCAGCTTATTTAAATTTGCTACCTGCCCACTCCACTTCCTGTCCTTTTTCTGGGCTTCCTTTTCCTCCAAAGCACTCATGACCTTTCCATGCCACACACACCTCTTTTTCTCTTCTGGATTGCCTGTCTCCCTACTAGAACACCAGCCCCAGGAGGGCAGGAATTCTCCTGGTTCACAACTACATTCTTCATGTTCAGAATATGTCTTAGTAGGAGCTCAATCATTATTGCCAAGTGGAAAACTGAATTTGGATTATTGGATGGGCGTTGGGATTCTCCAGAGAATCAGAAGCAATAGCTTACATGTAGGCGCACAGAAAGGAATGTGTTTGAGGGATTTAGTCCATGATTTGCTGTCTGAGAGCAAGAGGCCAATAAAGCTGGATGATTGGTCCAGCCCAAAGCTGGAGACCTGAGAACCAGCGGGGAGACAGTGGCCGATGTCCCAGTTCCTCTCTAGAGGCCTGAGAGACAGGAGGCTGGCATCTCAGGGCAGGAGAAGTTGGGTGTCCCAGCTCAAGCAGTGAGCACATTCACACTTCTCCTGTCTTTCTGTCCACAGGTTGAATGATGCCTCCCCCCGACCACTAGGCACTATGCTCAGTCTACTGATTCAAATACTGGTCGCTTCTAGAAACAGATACGTCCAGAAATAATGTTTTGTCCAAGTTGACCTCATAGAAACAGAGAGGGAAAGAGTGGTTACCAGAACCGAGGGAAGGTGTGGGGGAAGGAGGGGATGTGGATAAGGTGTACAATTGAATAGGAGAAGTAATTAATGTCTTATATTTTGTTGCAAAGCAGAATCACTGTGGTGGACAATAAGTAATTGTGTGTTTCAAAATAGTTACTAGAGAGGACTTTGGGTGTTCTCGGCCCAAGGAATGATGAAGGTTTGAGTTGATGGATTTGCCAAGTACCTGCTCCAGCCATCACACATTGTACACATGTATTAAAATGTCACACTATATCCTATAAATATTATGTGTCTATTAAAAATAACAAATATAGGGGCTGGAGCCATGGCTTGGTGGTTATGGGGCTTCCCTGGCATGCGCGAGTAGGCGAGTTTGAACCCCAGCACCACATACACAACAGCGCATCTGAGGAATGAAAATCACATGAAAAACTAAATGAAAAATTATTTCTCTCTTTAAAAAAACAAATATTTATTTTAAAAAGAAAAAAAATGTTCTATCAATTATCCGGGCATCCGTTAGTCCAGTCGAGTTGACACATGAAATGAGCCATCGAAGAGAGTGATGGACAGCAACTGATGCTGGAGCTCTTAGTTACCGGGAAGGTCCCTGGGGCTCAGAGTCATAAATAGTAGACTTGGAAGCAGTAATCTTTGAGATGCAAGGGTGTAAAACTGTAGCAGAGCTTCCTGGCAGGACTCGTAGGACAGCTCAGCACCTCCCTGGGTCCCGGAGTCACACACTCAAGCTTCAGGGCTGGGCAGCTGTTCCTGACCCCCCGGGGTCTGATTGTGTTCCTCAGCATCGTGGTCAGAGCTGGGAGAAGCAGGTGGCTCACTCAGATCCCCTGCACTGGGACATTCCCCAAAAGGGAAATGGAAACCCTATTAGGGAAGGGAAGTCTAATGTTGGACAGAAAAAAAGAAAAACCACAAAAATATCTACCTTCTTTGTGTGTGTGTGTGTGTGTGTGTTTTTAAGAAAGAGGTACAATGAGAGAGAGAGAGAGAGAGAGAGGGAATCAATTTTATCTACTTTTTCTTATGGCTTTCGTTGCTCCAACACTTCATTGTGTACGTGATGCTGGGATTTGAACCCGTGACCACTGAGTCGTCGCTCCAGCCCCCTTCTTTGTGTTATTGTCTAGTTACAATTAGTACAGTTGGCAAAGAGTCATTTCTGCTCAAAAACTTGAGGAAGAAAAATGTTAAAAACCCCAAATGGGTAAATCTGTGTTCACAATATACCACATACTAAATGGTTCTTAAACACAGGAAGATGCTCAATGGATCTCATAATCATGGAAATGCAAATTAAAATAACACCTAGAGCCAGGTGCGGGGATGTACCTCTGTAATCTTAGCTGCTCCAGAGGCCGAGGCAGGAGGATCGCAAGTTCAAAGCCGGCCCTAGCAACTTATCGAGACCCTGTCTCAAAATTTAAAAATATAAAAGGCGGGGCTGGAGTGGTAGCTGGGTGGTTACGGCGCTTGCCTGGCATGCACGAGTAAGTGAGTTCGAACCCCAGCACCACATACACAACAAAGTGTCCAAGGAATGAAAGGCACATGAAAACCTAAAGATTGCTTTCTCTCTTTCTCAAAAAAAAAAAAAAATATATATACATATATATGGCTGAGGATGTGGCTCAGTCATTAAGCTCCCCTGGGTTCAATGCCCTGTACCTGAATAAATAAATGACATCTAGACACTTTATCTCATCTACCACTTTAGCACACTTTCAATAGTCTGTAGACACCTCGGCAACTGCTGAAGGAAATGCAAGACGGTTCCAGAAAGGGAACTTGGCAGGATCTAACAAAACTGCATGTGCCTCTACCCTTGGTCACGGTGCTTTCGTAGGAATCAACCCAGGAAATGCATCTTTATAAATATAAAGAGCAGATGCTTGAGGTTTATGACTCTCACAGTTCCTGTTACAGTAAAATATTGAAACACAGCTTAAACACCCATTCACAGAGGACTGGTTAAATAAAAGATTGTGTATCCACACAACAGAGTGCTATGCAGCCACCAAAAAAAAAAAAAAAAAAAGTCTCCCGACTAATAAGGAGGGAATTTCAGCAAATCAGTGTGTAGCAGACAAAGGTGCACATAACCCGGAGGATGGCAAACCAGCCATCAACGCCACTGTGACTCCACTTATTTAAGATATTATCCAAAGCAGCCAAATTCCTAGGAACAATAAGTAGGATGGTGGTTTCCAAAGGCTGAACAGAGGGGAAGACGCAGAACTGTACGCTCATGGGCATTGAGCTTGGCAAGGTGAAAGTTCTAGAAAGGTCTTGCAATACGGTCACTTTCCGTGCAAGTGCACCGGTTACAGTGGCAAGTCTTACTTTATGCACTTTTTCACCATCATCAAAGAAATGTAGAACAGTGCTGGGTGTGGTGGTGCATGCTTGTAATCTCCGCCGCTCGGGAGGCTGAGGCAAGAGGATCACGAGTTCAAAGCCGGCTTCTGCAATTTAAGGAGGCCCTAAGCAACTTAGCAATTTTGTCTCAAAATAAAATTAAAAGGGCTGGAAGTGCGGCGCAGTGGTTAAGCACCCCTGGGTTCAATCCCTAGCACCACAGAAAAGGGGAGGGCAGAGTGGACCCAGGATGCAGAGGAGTTCAGCGGCAGAGTGCTTGAGGTCCTGGGTTCACTCTCCACCAGCAAAAGAAGGAAAAAAGAATGAGGAAAAGAAAGAAAAGGAACCCACTTTTTAAAAAGAGAGTCAATTTTATCTATTTTTTTCATATGGTTTTTATTTTTTGACATTTAATTATATATTTGGTGTTTGGATTTGAACCCAGGTCCTTGTGCATGCCAGGCAAGCACTCTCTGGCTGAGCCACCTTTCTTGCCCAGGAATTCATTACTGAGACATACAAGATACAGTGAGAGCCATGTGTGGCACATGGCTATAATCCCAGCAGCTTGGGAGGCTGAGATAGGAGGATTGCAAGTTCAAAGTCAGCCTCCAGTAACTCAGTGAGGCTCTAAACAACTTAGCAAGACCCTGTCTCAAAAAAGCCTGGGGCTGGGCTCTGTCCCCTTCCCCAACTCTGGGGGAAGTCTGCTCTTTTCCCTATGATTTACTTTCCATAATAAAATTCGTCTACTACACTTGAAAAAAAAAAAAAAGCCTGGGGTTATGCCTCAGTGGTTTAGCTCCCCCTGGGGTTCAATGCCTGGCACCACAAAAAGAAAAAGAAATCAAATTTATTCATTATGTTATCCTTTGGGCTTTTGGGTAGGAAAAAATAAACTCAGGAAAAATACACTGGAAATGAATGCAAATGGTTTCCTATAGGGGTACATGGGAGAAAGGGAGAAAGGAAAGAGATGAAAGGGAGGCAACACTGGATGTGCCCTACTAAACAGAGTTTGGATACTTAACACTGATGCATATTTAACTCTGATGCCCCTAGAAGACCCACTTCCTGTGCTCTTGCTCCTTGAACCTGTCCACGTAACTCTCCCTTTCTTCTTGGAACCACTCCATGCCCTTCTCTGATGGTTTGTTTATGTGTCAACATGGCAAGGCTATAGTGAGTCCCCAGTCATTTAATCAAACCCTAATCCAAGTGTGGCTGTGAAGGTATTTTCTAGATGTGAGTAAAGTCCCTAATTGGGTGACTTTTAGCAGGGAAGATGTTTCTGAATAATATGGCGGGCCTGGCTTAATCAGATGAAAGGTATTAAAAGCAGAATTGAGGTTTTGCCAGAGGAAGAAGAAATTTAACTAGAGTCAACTTGTGCCCGGGAATTCCAGCCTGCTCTTCCTGACAGCCCATCCTCTTTAAATGGGACTTTCGCAGTCAGTCCCCACACTACATAAGCCAGTTCCTCGAAACAGACCTCTTCCTGTGCACCTATCATTGGTTCTGTTTCGTTGATTAAACCCCAACTGATACACTTTACAACAAACTGCCTTTGTTTCGCCTTTAATTTAGTTTATGTTACTTATCATCATGAAAAAGAATCCTACTTAAAGTTTTGACAATATCCTTCCATGAGACAAGGGCTCCCCTTCCAGATTTGGGGGTCCCATTAGGATTAGCAACAGGCTATAAGGACGGGTGGTTCTGGAATTCTGCCTCTGTACCCTGTCAATCAGGCTCAGGATTTGTCAGTGGCCCTGAAGTGTTTCCGAACGACAGCTCCTATAACTTTAACAGCTGCACACAGAGGAAGAGGGGTCCCAGAGGAAGAGGGGGAGCTGGAGTTTTGTCATCTTCTTGCTTGTTCTCAATCCCATTGGACAAAGAAAGACTTCAGGAAGTCCCAGGGAGCTCTGATAACCAGACGGTGCCAGGCTCCGGGCAGGAGCCTCCGTGTCGGAGCCTCCGTGTCCCCCAGAGGGCTTGTTAAAGCTCAGATCATGGGGGCTCCCCTGCAGATAATCTGAGTCCGCAGGTGTGCTAGGGGACCCAGGATTTGCGTTTCTAACCCGGGTGCTCCAGCTCTGCAGACTGCACAGCTCCATGTGAAGGCAACAGCTCACAAAGAGAAAGAGGCGGGCGGTCAATGTTTTACGTCTCCAGTCAGCCTGCTGAGCCTTGAGGTCCTCTGAGTCTCTGCTCAAACTGAAGCCTTTTCTCCTGACTTCTGGGAATGCCCGACTGTTCTGGGAGGTGGTTAGGGGCCCCCGAGTCATCAGCTTGAGAAGCACATGGAGTATGATTACCTCACTGTCCCTGGAGCCTAATCATGCCCTTGAAACCTGGTTGCCCCACTTTCTAGCTGTGCTTGGTAACCGACCCCTCTGTCAAGGTTTCCTCATCTACAAAGCAGGGATACAAGAGTCAGCTACTGCAGGGGTCACGGTAAGGACCCCATGTGATGGAGGACACGGCGGAGGGGAGGAGGAGACCATGCACGTAGAAACTACCTACGGAGGCAAGCAGGGGTGTGAAGGAAGAGGAGGCAGCCAGAGACCAGGAATAGCAGAGATCTCTTCTAACCCCTTGGGATGAAGAGGAAAGGACAGGAAATCTTGCTCTGGGAGGTCAGAGGGTCAGGAACTTGAAGGAGAGCCACTTGGGAGGAGCTGTAATCCTGGAAGGGAGCACAGAGCACCACTGGCCGGGATGCTGAACTGGTACAGGCAGGTGGCAGGGGAGACACACTTGTGCCTCTCCCTCCTCTCATCCTCTGATCTCCAGCTGGCTGAAGTTGGAGGTCAAGGGAACCATAGCACTCTGCCTTCCGCATCATGGAGCAGGGAGGGAAGGGCCCAGAGTGGCAAGTGGCGGGTCAAGAGCTCAAGGCTTGATAGATATGCAATTGCTACTGGTGGGATGAACATTCATCCCAGCTCCCCGGGACAGTTTCAAATTCAGCTTGCTGTACATTTTCACTCTGTTTTTTTTTTTTTTAAAGAGAGAGGGAGGACAGTGAGAGACAGAGACAGAGAGAGAGAAAAGATCAATTGTATTTAGTTTTTCACGTGGCCTGCAGTGCTCCGAGATTTCGTTGTGTACGTGGTGCTGGGGTTTGAACTCGTGTCCTCACACATGCCAGACAAGCGCTGTAACCACTGAGCCACCGCTCCAGTCCCTACATTTTCAGTCTTAAAGGTGCAGCTCAATGGATGCTTGCACAAATGCACTCATACGCTGTACTATTTGGAAAATAAATCATATAATCATCCTAGTTATTAGGCATTGTCAAAGTATGGGAGAATTTCATCCACAACAAGAGAGTTCCAAAGAAATAACATCATGTTCAAGCTAATGTAGGATTTATTGATGCAAGCGGGGGTCACATGGACACGATCGGTTGATGAGCACGTGCACATCTAACACACGTACAGAAAAGTGCACAATTATTTATGGGTTGAAAATTAAGTCATTGTGTTTAGGTTTCCAAGTCCCATCACTTTTGGGTACTATCAGCTTAGCTGGCGAGAACAGAGGAAAAACGCTTTCCTGGAATGGCCTAGAAAAAGTCAGGGTACCCAGCCCAGGAAGCGGGTGCACTGGCCCCATACGTAAGCTTCCCTTCCAGGAGGCTGTGAGGGGCCAAGGCAGACTCTCAGCCCTCCTCCAAGGAGTCCGCAGCACGCTCCT
Source organism: Aplodontia rufa (assembly GCA_004027875.1). Lineage (NCBI taxonomy): Eukaryota > Metazoa > Chordata > Mammalia > Rodentia > Aplodontiidae > Aplodontia > Aplodontia rufa. Next base: position 15,862 of record PVKS010009933.1, read on the forward strand.
GCCCACCTGCTTTATCTGTTTAGCAAACTCACTCCACATCTCACCTCTTGTTCGCCTGCCATCCAGGAGGATCTTTGAAATTTATTTTCTCCTTTTAGCCTGCTGTATTTTTAATATCTGAGTGAAGGAACAAAGGAAGGCGAGCTCCAGACAAGATCGTTTTCGTCCATGAGCTGTTGTGCAGCCGGCTCCAGCTCCATGAACATAAATGTTTTAGAATCCGATCTTTGCAAGGGAGCAAGTGGGGTAGTCATCAGCGCCAATGTCGGGGCCCTGTTTCTGCCTTTCATTTGGTGACATAAAAGGCCCTGGCATCAATCATTAACGACCTATTAACACAAGCAGCCCCGAGAATTTTTCCTGGTCTGGTCAACCACAGTGGAAGCAATTCCTGTCGTCCAGCTGGCTGGCTGGCCGTGGTCCGCACACGGAGGCTGTTTTTAGCTTTGAAAGGGCCTGCTGATTCCTCTTTCATCTCTCTCTGAGTAACAGATACCTGGGAGGCCGGTTTTCCTTCCCCATTGCAAAAAAATTTCCACCTGTCTCCTCGACTTCCGGCCTTCAGAGCTTCCTGCACAAACACTGACGAAATTGATCAGTTCCAAGTCGCACGCCAGGCCAGGAGCCATCTGCATGGCATGTGGGCCAGAACTCAGGGCTGTCTCATCCACACACGTCAGAGCAAGGAGGGTCTTGAGGGGTCTTCAGGAAGCAGCCATCCGCCTCATGTTTCTGACTCTTGAATTTAACTGGGTTGGGTTTGAAACAAAACCAATCAACATGAAGGTTTTTAGCTAGACCATCAGTACCTGGGTTTCTTAAAAAGTCAATGTGGCTTGGAAGACACATCCTGGAAATTTGTTGATGTAGAGAACTGTATTTGAGTATTTTTCCCCTTTATGATAAAATATGTACCACCCAAAATTTACCTTTTTTTTTTTGTATCAGGGATTGAATCCAGGGGTGCTTACTCACTGAGCAACATCCTCAGCCCTTTTAATTTTTTATTTTGAGACAGGGTCTCACTAAGTTACTTAGGGCCTCCCTAAGTTGCTGGGACTGGCTTTGAACTTGTGATCCTCCTGCCGCAACCTCACGAGTCACTGGGAGTACATGTGGCCACCACATCTGGCCAAAATAGGCCATTTTAAGTATTTGTAAGCATTCAGCTTAGCGGCCTTACATAGATCCATGAGGACGTGCGCCCATCACCACCATCGCCTCGGCATCTTTTTTCTTCTTTTCAGCTTGCAACTGCTCCCTTGAACAGTAAATCTCCATTCCCCCTCCTCCCAGGCCTTGGAAACCATCATCATACTTCTGCCTCTGTGCGTTTACCTACCTGCCTCGTATACTTGGATTCGTACAATATTTGACCTTTCGTGCCTGGACTATTTCACTTAGCAAAATGTCCTCCAGTCTCATTCGTGTGATAACATATTTCAGAACTGCATTCCTTTTTAAGACGTAATGCTACCTGGTTATATGTACACACCACATTTTGTTTGTCCATTGGTCCATGTATACTTGGTATAATGCTGCTGTAGACGATGAGGTAAGCATAACCCACTTGATTTGATGCTTTCGGTTGTATCCTACCGTATGTGCACCGTGCACCGTGTCTGTCGTGGGCTCTGAGTTTAGTTAGACCTTTCAGCCATTGGGAGTAATGTTACTGTGAATGTGGATCATAAATATGTAGCTGTAGTACACATGAGTCCTTTCTTTTCTTTTTCTTTTTATTATTTTTGTTTAATTTCTTTTTCAGGGCTGAGGACCGAACTCAGGGCCTTGCGTGTGCTAGGCAAGCCCTCTGCCACTGAGCTAAATCCCCAACCCCTTCTTTTTATTTTTTAAAAAGGGAGAGGGACAGTGAGAGAGAGAGAGAGAAAGAGAGAAGCAACTTTTATTTAGTTTTTTCATGTGGCTTTCATCCCTCCGACACTTAGTAGTGTACGTGGTGCTGGGGTTTGAACTCAAGTACTTGTGCATGCCAGGCAAGAGCCGCAACATGCGAGCCACCGCTCCAGCCCGAGTCTTTTAGTTTCAGTTCTTCTGGATACACACACACACACACACACACACCTGGGAGTGGAATTTCTGCATCACACGGCAACATCACTTCAATCTGTAAGGAAATCACCTCCCTCTTTATCAGCAGCGACACCATTTCGCATTCCATCAGCAATCTAAAGTGCTCCGATTTCGCCACATCTTTGCCAACACCTGTTAGTTTCTGTTTTGTTGGTTTGTTTCTGCTATTTGCATTCTAGTCTTGATATTAACACTTATTCACCGAACAAGTGACCTCCTCTGGTCCAGCCTAGAGTGGGTCTCCTCTACCTGTAACTGAAGAACTGCCCACGAGGGCTCCCTCCCAGTTCTGACGCCGACTCTGGTTGAGGGTCCTCTTCCCTCAGGCCTCTGTTTCCTCACCTGGAAAATGGGGGTGATGTATTCACCGGCCCCCTCCCTCAAAGAACTCCTGTGCCAGTCATCTTGGGGCCGGATGCTGACGGCACTTAACATGGGCTCTTTCCTCTTATCCTATTCTGAGTTTTCTTAAGAAAACAGATCCCATCGTATCCACCTGGTACCTAAGCAAGGAACTGGAATCAGTAACTCCTCAATTAATGTTTGTATGACAAAGAACTTGAAGGAATACGTGAATGGATAAGAGCAGTGGTTAACAGATAAAGTAGCACCTTAAACGGAACCCTGAGAATGGGGAAACCAGAAACAATTCTGTCTACACTGCCCCCCGATTCCTCTGTCTCATCTTATTTTGGCAACAAGAACAAGTATCAACTCTTTTTTTAAAATTTTTGAATCTTTTCTCTCTCTCTTTTAAATTACTAAAGGCACTGCTAAAACAAGCATGCAGATAGCAATATTTTAATTGGAAGCCTACCAATGTGATAGAATTGAAATGGAGGGCTGGCACACTGCAGCAGTGGCTTAGCAGTTATGATGCTTGCCTGGCATGCGCAAGGATGCAGGTTCGAACTCCAGCACCATGTACAAGGTAAATTGTTGGAGCAACAAAAGCCATATGAAGAACTAAATAAAATTAATTCTCTCCTTCTCTCTCTCTCACTGTCCCCTCTCTCAGAGAAAAAAGTATTGCTGGGGCTCAGTGGTTACAGTGCTTGCCCTGCATACATGAGTACTCGGGTTCAAACCCCAGCACCCATGTACACAATTAAGTGTTGGAGCAACAAAAAATTAAATAAAAATTGATTCTCTCTCTCTCTCTCTTTCTCTCTCTCATTATCCCTCTCTCTTAGAAGTAAAGTTTTGAAACAGACATTGCATTCCAGTTTGGAAACGAGACTGTCTGTGTCTATGCCCGGCTTGCACTCCCCACGATCTACACGACCTACTTGCCCACTTCCTGCTCTTCACTCACATGGTAGCTGTTCCTTTCAAAGGTGAGAATCCTGTTTGCATTCATTTCTTTTTTTTTTCTTTTTAAAGAGAGAAGGACAGTGAGAAAGAGAGGGAGAGACAGAATCCATTTTTATTGAGTTTTTCACATGGCCTTCATTGCTCTGACACTTAGTTGTGTACGTGGGTGCTGGGGTTTGAACCCGTGTATTCATGCATGCCAGGCAAGCGCCGCTGAGCCACCTCTCCAGCCCCCGCATTCATTTCTTAATTCAGCAAATAATTATTGAGGATCCTCTTCATATCAAGTATGATGCTGGCTCCATAATCTCAGAAAGCAAATAAGACGTGTATTAGTCAGGAGAGGTTGGGTTGCACTGCAGTAACAAGCGACCTCAGAAGCTATAAAAAGTGTTGATCTCTCATTCATGCTACATGCGAGTTCCATCGCTGGCCAGCAGGGGGCTCTGTCTATCTGAGTCATTCAGAGTCCCAGGTTCTATGGGTGCATCTGTATTTCTGCAGCAGTGGGGAAAGGAACGTAGTAAATCATGCTCTTGTTCACTAAGCTTCCTCCTGGAGGTGACACGTCATTTCTCATATTTCATTGCCCTTGCCTAATTTAAAAGGGGCTCGGAAATACAATCCTACCGTGTTGAGAAGGAGGAAAGAACTGGAATATTTGTGCACAGCACTAATGACCAACCCAACAGTCCTTGTTCTCTAGGAGATCACTGCTGGTGAGAGACTCAGACACACACACTTACACAAAGTGCATCCTGAACAGGCCGGCTCTGGGAACACAGGGAAGGGCAGGCTGGATTCCTGTCTCTGTAGCTGCCACCTGTTAAACAGAGGCTAAACCTGTGATCACCATTGAGCGTAAAAGGAAGTACTATTTTGCTAACGCAAGCAAAACTCCTCAAGACTTCCTCTTTCAATTTTGTTTTCCAACACACTTTCTTTTTCACGCCAGAGTAAGTAAAGCTAAATATTCTCTTGTAAATTGAAGCTGATCAGAAATGTTGAAGGCCTCCTTGGTCTGTTTAAGCAGAGATTTCATGAACACCTACTAAGTGTTCAGCACTGTGCTTTGCCCTTGGAAGGTGAAGACGAGGACATTATCAAGTAAACGTGGAGATCAGCCCGACTGTTCTACATGGCGATAAGTGTCATGTAGGAAAGAACAAATTCCTGCTCTGTGAGCCTCTTATGCATAGGGACCTGGACAAGATGGAATGGGAGAGGAAGGTTCTGGTCGTGGAGAAGCGTCAAAGCTCCCTATGACATGGGACCTGCCCTCTGCATGTTCCTGGAGGCAGAGGGGTAAATAAATGAATGGCATTTCAGCATGACTGTGGCGTCAATGAAGGTATTTCATACAGTCTATTTAAAACAGAAGGAATTGATTACAGGGGGCTGGTTATCAATGACAGAAGACAGCCAGGATGGTAGCAGGAGCAGTACCAGGAGAGACAGAGGAGGCAGGGTGTGGGAGGCGAGGGCCAGGGGTGAGTTGGAGCTAACGCAGCTCCAGTGAGACCTGGAGTAATGGAGAAAAGGCATCAGCTACGGAGGATTCCACCAAATTCAGGGAGGAAGCGGGAGGTGCCCTGGCCTCTGGCCTCCACCCCAGGTCCCTGCACTGTCCCTTGGGCAGGGATTGATCGAACTTGCTGAGGGCAAGTTGATCCAGGGGCTGGGAAATGTCCTCTGCAGGGGTCTGGCCCTCTCCCTGCCCTGCAGTTCAGAGCAGGGCATGGATGGGAAATGGATACCCAGAATAATAATTGCATATAAAATTCCAGAAGGCCCTGAAAGATACGGAGTACAATCATCTGACCTTATTCACAAGGATGAGTTCCAAGACCCCTCGAACATCTGAAACCACAGATGGTGCTGAACCATGTATATAGTATGTTTTTTCTATACGTACAGACCTATGGAAAGTTTAATCTATAAATTTAGCACAGTAAAAGATTCCCAACAATAAAACAGAAAAATCATAGCAATGTATTATCATAAAAGTTATGTGGATGTGGGCTCTTTCTCTCCAAATATCTTATTCTGTGGTAGATCTTAGCAACCTCAGCATACAATGTTTTTCCTCCTTGTCGAGAATTTTCGCCTCTCACTTAAAGGAAGCACTTTATGGCTTCCCTGTGGCATATCCAAGTTGCGATCACCACTACTCTCGCACTTTGGGGCCATCGTGAAGTAAAAGGGATTCCTTGAGCACGCTGTCCATCTGATAACCCGGCTACGGATGATCAACGGGTAAGAGGCAGAAATGCCCTGGGTATGCTAGACCGAGCCGTGATTCATGGCTCCAGAGGGATGGAGCCGGACGGCGATGGTGTCACCACACTACCAAAACAGGACATAATTTTAAACTCATGAATTGTTTGCTTCTAGAAATTTCCATTTAATATTTTTGGACCTCACTTGATCATGACTAACTGAAACCTCAAAAAGTAAAACCGCCAGTAAGAGGAGACTATGGTGTAGAGGAGGAAGAAGAGCAACACAGGGGAAGGGTTAAATGGTGGTCGTTGGGGCCCCAGGGACACACTGTGCCCGGTTACATAGCGAGGCATTCAGTGTGGCCAGGCAGAGGCTGCTCTGGCACACATTCCCGCTGCCAGCCCCTGCAGACACGCACGCGTGCACACACGCACGCGTGCACGCGCGCACACACACACACCACAACGCTGGGTCCCAGTCTTCCAGAACATGCTCCTTGGTCACCAACTTCCCTCTGCCTGAGTCCAGAGCCTCCTTGGTCCTCACTGGCTTTGATGTTCAGGGGTCCAGAGCAGAGGGCCCTTGATCCTCCAGTCCCAGCCCGAGGCCTGTGCAGGGTGGTGGAGCTCCATGCTGTGCCGGCCATGAACACTCTAGGTGCAGGATGGAAAGGTTCGGGGGGTCCCCACAGAGGAGAGGAGAAAGGCAGGGCAGTCCAATTACTCAGGAGTTGATATGGTGTGTTGAAAATTATCCCCCCCTCCACCACCAAATTCATGTCCACCCACAACCTGCGAGAAATAGTCGTACTTGGAAATAGGGTATTTTTAGATATAATTAGTTAATTATCTCAAAATTTAAGGTAAGCCCTAAATCCAATCTCTTTCTTAAGAGAAAGAGAGAGGCCCCAGAAAGACACAGGGGGAGAAACCACGTAGAGACAGAGACCCAAGGGATGCAGCCCACGCCAAGGAGTCCCCCGGGGCCACCAGGAGCTGAATGAGGCAAGGAAGAAGCCTTCCTACGAGCCTCCAGATGGCTGTTGACCCCTGGATTTTGGATTTGTAGCCTCTAGAACAGTGGGAGAATATGTTTCTTTTCTTTTAAGTCATCCAGTGTGTGATTATTGTTAGCAGCTCTAGGGAAAGGCTACAGGGGGGACTGTTTCCCAACCAGGATTTCAACATTGTTAAACAATTCCTACAGGAAAATTCGCCACCTATCAGCCAGGCTCTGGTCCAGCCTCTTCCCAGCCCAGATGAGAGACTGTGGCCTGGGATTAATCAGGGGTTGCAGACAAAGTTAGGTCCAAATGCCAGGACTCCTGCTGCTCAGCCCCACATTATTTCCCCTTTATCCTTATTTTGGAAGAACCAAGAACCCAGGGTGTGTGTGTGTGGGGGGAGGTCCCTTCTCTGTCCCCTGCTTTTCTCCCAGGCCCTCTCCCTCCTGCCTGTCCCTCTGGTGCATCTGTGCGTGCTCAGCCACCCCAGGCCACCCTGCCTTGTTTGGTTTCTGCAACCTTTGCCAAACCCATATTAAGTTGTTGAAACTTCCTGGCCCTGCAGCCTCTGAAGGTAATGATGAAATCTCTGAACCTTTGAAAATGACATCAGAGGCAAAACACAAGCGGCAGAAGACACGAAGCTACCCGGAGTCGGTCTGTTGAAGCATGCTCCACCTCAGAGCTCCCACTTCCCATGTAAAACAGAAGATATGATTTATAATTTATATCTCACTGGTACAGCCCTGATTGAAGCAAACCACTTTGATGAAGTGTTGGTTTCTTGCTAGTGGAACACCACTCCAAATCAGAGAATATTTAGAACTCTAACTCCTCTACTGCCACTTTGAAGTAGAAAGATTTGTATTTTATGTGCTTTTCTGGGGGGAAAAAGAATAAAGAATAAAGAAAAATATGTATGCTCCGACATGCATGTGGTGGAAATATAAAAACATTTATGTGTGAATCAGCACCAAACTGTAATTACTACATTAAGCACTGAAAAATTGTGAAATTCAGGCTTTGTTTTCTTGGGACTAACTTAATTTATTTGAAATCGACAACACATGAAGGACAAAAATCAAAGAATGTCAACTTTCCACCACCGCAACTAATGATCTAATAAAGTTGTCGCAAGTGTGTGTTGTGTGCGTACATGTACGTACGTGACCTTGATGGGTTGAGAAAGTCAGAGAAGGAAAGAGGGTGGAAATGGAGGGTGAATAAATTGGATTTTGGAAAGCAATTTTGGGAATGAGAAAATATCTATTATAATACAACTAAAATGTCAATCAAGCTAAACCTCTTGATTATTTCCCCCCGTGACTAACTTCACCAAGTTATTGACACCATCACCAATAACTGATGTTCACTGAGCCCCCATGTTCCAAGCTCCATTCAGAGGCTGAAGATACAGTGATAACCAAGACAGATGGTGCCTACTTCTCATGGAAGATGCATTTCAGTGAAGGATCAAGCAATAAACAAATATATAATAACATGTCTTTATAAAACTGTAACAATAATTTAAAAGTAGTGTGTGGAAAAAGAGAGAAAAGGGGACATTCTACTTTCAATAGGGAAGACTTTTATGGGCAGGTGAGTTTTTTAAAAGCTACCTGAATTAACTGAGATAGAAAGCCATGAAAAGACCAACGGAAGAGCACTCCAGGCAGAGAAAAACAGAAAGCACAAAGGGACTGGGGTTGGAACAGGCTGGCACCAGAAGAGCAAGAAAGTTGATGTGACTGGAGAAGGATGGATGGAGAAGGGGGCAAGTTGAGGGATACGGAAGGAACCAGCCCTCACAAGATGTAACAGTGGCACCTTGCAGACTTCCCTCTGCATCACGCACAGAAAGTGAGAGCCACTGCAGGCCAGTTTCACAGCCACATGATTCGTGCGCATGATGGTCTAGAGTCTCCTGGTACTAGGCACCGTGGGAGAAAGAAAGATCTGCAAAGATTGTGGAATAAGAAAGCACCGGACAAACAACTCAAGAGTGGTACACTCCAAGGATTTTGACTTTGACCTGAATTAACCTGAGTTCAGCTGAATATTTGGGCAGCTAGAAAGCTTTTGAGAGAAGTTTATTCTTCATTCATGCAATCAATCAACATCACAAAAGTATTAGGCTATGGAAATACAGAGCAGAAAAATAAGAAGGCCTCTGTCCTCAGGGAGCCTACAGTCAATGAATGATACAGACAAATAGTTTTCACTGTAGGGAGAACCATACTAGGGCTCATGCCAGTGGTTATCAGAGACACTTCTCTGACTACGGCATGACTGGGTAGGAGCTGAAGGACTACTAGACGCTACCTGGGGGAAGGTGATGGGGTGGGGGACTTTCCAGCTAAAGAGAATGGCAAATGCAAACGCCAGCTGGGTCAAGGACTTAGAGGGATGGGAAGCCTGGCCTGGGATGAGGCTGGCAGATGTCAAGGCCCAGTCATGGCGATGACTCCAGGCCACAGAAAGAACACAGCTCCGGGTTCTCAGAGCAGTGGAAAAACCAATAAAAGGAGTTGATCTGGGGTGAAGGCAATGACAGTTTGCATGCTGAAAATCTCACTCTTATTGCAGAACAGAAATCAGATTGCAGCAAAGGAATAAGGGAGAATTTAGAGAAAGCAGATGGGGCCTCTTCTGCTGAAGTCTTGGCAGGAGAGAAGCTGCTGCTGGGAATGGCAGGAGTAGAGAGAGGAATGATGAGAGAGAAAGACAGAGGGAGAGATTGATATTGATATTGATTCAGGAAGATTGTGATAGGCCCAAGGCCTTTTTTTTTTTTCCTAGCAGCGATTAGGGATTGAACCCAGAGCACTTAACCACCGAGCCACATCTCCAGTCTTTTTGCTTTTTTTATTTAAAGACAAGGTCTTGCTAAGTTGCTCAAGCCCTTGCCAAGTTGCTGAGGCTGGCTTTGAACTTGCGATCCTCCTGCCTCAGCCTCCTAAGCTGCTGGGATCACAGGCAGGGGCCACCACACCTGGCCAGCCCCAGGCCTTTTATAGGTGTGGCCACATGACTTGCTTCAGCCAATCCTATCCTGCCTGAACAAGAAAATAAATGCACATAATCGAGAAGACTCGGAAGGGAAATGACAATTATCCTGAGAAGCGCTCCAGCACTTATTTTCTGACAGTTTTCCAGCACAGCTCAGCACTCCCAGGGAGCTTCTTGCTCCTTGTCTCTTCCACATTCCATCTGATGCGATTCAGCAAGACACAGAGGAAAGCAAGTCCACCTCCAGCAATCATGGCCATTAATGGCAGCAAAGTGCTTTGAAGATGAAAAGTTCTCCGCCAGGGCTGCGGATTATTATTCAGTATCAGGTGTCAGTGTGCACTTAAAAAAAGATTCAATTAAACTGCCATGCCATTGTTTTATGACACAACCATCAGACTTGTTCAAAAGGGTCAAGTCGTGACAGGAATGTTTAACTCCAGGTAGGAGCAGAGAGTCTTTGCAGTGAGCTGAACAATGGTCCGGAATTTAAAAACTGGACTTAATGTAGTAATGGGACTCGTGGGCAGAAGTGGCCACAGGGAACAATGGAGTTGGTGGGTTCTTCTGAAGGGCCCAGGAACGCAGAACCTGTGGGCGGGCGGGCAGGAGGGACTGAATGAAGGTGCAAGGCCCCGTGTCTGTGTGTGGATCGATTAGGCTGATGCAACCCGTTATGGAAATAAATACGCGTGGATGGATGCAGACAGCGCTTCAGGCCAACACACACACACACAGATACACACAGACACACACACACAGACACACAGAGACACACACACACATACACATACACAGAGACACACACACATACACACATACACAGAGACACACACACACATACACACATACACAGAGACATGCACACACAGACACACAGACACACACACATACATACACAGACACACAGAGACACACATGCATACACACAGAGACGCACACATACACATACACAGAGACACACACACAGAGACACTCACATACATACACATACACACAGAGACACAAAGACACAGATACACATGCAGAGACACACAGAGACACAGATACACACACATATACACAGAGACCCACACATACATACACACACACACACAGACACACACATACATCCAGAGATACACACATACACACACAGAGACACACACATACATACACACACACACAGATACATACACATGCACACACACAGACACACACACAGACAGATACATACACATACACAGAGACACACACACAGATACACACAGAGACACACACATACAACGCAATACTCACAGAGACCCACACAAACACACACATGCACACATAGACACACAGACACACACATACACACACAGAGACACATGGACACACACATACACACACGTGTGTGCTTGTGCGCCCTTGGTCATCAGTACTTCCTGTGCATTTACATCTCATGAAACTCTCTGGGGGCTGGAAAGCTGAGCTGGAAACTACCAATTGATCCCAGCCAGCCCCATTACTCCTATTTCTGGTTTGCTATCCATGTCCTTCAGAGCAGGACATTTTGATAACAAAAAGTTAGATGTGGATGAGGGGGAAGGACAATCTGGTGGAGGGGAAGAAGGGATGCTGGTATTGGCAGGTGGCAGGGATGGGGCCAGCAGGCAGCTGTCCTCAGGTGACACGTGGAGGTGAGGGCCTAAGGGTGACCGTGGCAGGGCTGCCTGTCAATCACGCGACCACTTAGATGTACAGAGAAGATGCAGCTATCCATGACCCTACCGTGCACACAAGCCTCTTGCCACTGGGGTATGTGCTGATATGTGTTGGATGATAGGTTCAGCAATGGGAATTTTGAGCTTGCTCATTAAAGATTGCTCCCTTTCTTCCGGGGAGGCATCCATGGGAAGCAGTCCTCCTGTCTCTGACAGCAGGGAGACCTCTTATCCACCCGCGTCCTCGTCCTCTGAGCGCTCCCTGGTGCCTGCTATGGAGGGACTTCCCTGCTTGTCTCTCAGGATTCACCCACGCGGACGTGGGGGGAGTCAAAGCTCCTGGGTACATTGCCTACTTCCTGACACATTGCCCACCTCCCCTGCTGTGTGCATTGCTGGGCCAGGAAATGGCATGGGCTTCCCCTACCTGGGATCAGATTCCTCCTCAAGGTGGCATCCATTCCTCACAGGAGCAGCTGCAGGGAACAGGATTCTAGAAGAGTTGGATGAAAATATTTTCACATTGCAAGAGGTGCATTCCTTTTGCTGAAGGTTTATTTGGTCTCATAAAATGCAGATGCACTTAGGAGATGTAAAGCAAAATCTTTTCTTTCTCAAGCGCCATTGGATGCTGGGGACTCGTCCAGTCCTGAGGCTGCCAGCCCTGGTCCATGCATTCCTCCAATAGCTGTGGGCATCTCAGTGCCAGCACAGTGCTAGGCGTGGGGATGGGGATCATAAAGCCCCCAAGAGTCAGGGAACATAAGAATGAGTGGTTGATAAATGGCCACTGTGAAGTGTGCCACTCTGGTGACGCATAGGATGCCCTGAGAGTGAGTAAGGGGCATCAGAGGCTACCCCAGCAGGTGACAAGTGGGGAGGAGGTGCACTCATGACAGAGGGGGCAGCATGTGCAGAGGTCCTGGGGTTGGGAGCAGCTCCAAGGGTCTTTTTCAGTGTGGCTTCTGGAAATGGCTCTAAATGGGAACGGAGGGAGGATCCCTCAGGAAGGAGGCTTGGATGAGTGGGGAAAAGACGCTTAGCAAAGTCACCTTGAGAACTACCAAGTAAGATCCTGGACCACTCCTGCAGAGACCCTGCCGAATTTTAAGCCTCATTGTTGACATTTCCAAACCGATTGGTGATCACACACTGCTTTGGCCGGTTCCAGCCGTTTTCCAGGTCCTTCTGACTTCTGGAGAAGGCCTGGGTCCTGGGGACCCTCACCAGGAGGAACTGAACCAACGCATGCTGTGATCCAAGGCCCTGGGGAAGGGGACTAGGAAGGGTCCGACCCTTCAAGGAACCCTGTTCTGGCAGACCACAGCGCCCTCAATCTTTGGACACATACTCTTCAAACCTAAGAGGTATTTTGATGCTCCTTCGTGGCTAATCTTCCACCAAGTCCTCCCATTCCTACTTGCGAACGATTTCACGAGGCTTTCTGGGTGCTCTTTGAACACATTTTCAACTTGAGAACTGTCATAATGGCTTTTTCTTTTAGTTCTAGGGATTGGGCGCAGCGCTTCACCATACAAAGCGCGTGCTCTACCTTCAGCTACACCTCCAGCCCCTGGAGTAACTGTTAAATTAGAAATCCCAACTTTCTCTCTCACAGCTCTATCTACTTCCAGCGGGTCCTTGCTCTGAGGGAGAAAGCAAGAGGGTCTCCTTTCCGTGCACCAGGCTTGGGGGGATCTAGCCAGTCATCGCCCATCACTGCAGCCTCATCTTCTCACCTGAGATCCCACCTGCCTGACTCTGCACCTGTGCTCCCTTGTCCCTCCCTCCGTGTAGCTTCTCTGGTCTCCAGAATAGGTCAGATTCCCCTGTCATCCCCTACCACTCTTCTGAGGAGCAGTCTTCCTGGGTGTGTTTTTGATAATGCCTATCTCCACCTGACCGTGTGCTCTTGTTATTTTAGTACTGAGGATTGAACCAGGGGTGCTTAACCACTGAGCCACATCCCCAGCCCTTTTTATTTATTTATTTATTTATTTTTATTTTGAGACAGAGTCTCACTAAGTTGCTTAGGGCCGAAGTTATTGAGGCTGGCTTTGAACTTGCAGTCCTCCTGCCTCAGCCTCCTGAGCTGTACCCAGTGACTTGTAGTTCTTTGTGAGCAAAGATGACAGCGTGTGTCTATAACAAGGGGACGAGAATGATGGTGGTGGCAGCGGGGCCACTGAGTTGAATGAGAAAGCTAAAGTCTGTGGTGGGGTGAGTAAGGAATGTGGCCACCTTCAGGTGACCTTGGACAGGAACTGTGCTACCACATTTATTGAGCATACAGCCGTGCCCTCACAGCTCTTCTGGCTTCCCTGGAGCTTTGCGACAGCCCAAACGCTTTCCAGCCTCAGGGCCTTTGAACTACGAGAAGAGTGAATACAATCTTAATTTGGTGGATGCGAAAGGTACTCAGAGAGGCCAAGTGATGTGCCTAACATCACACAGCTAATAGAGGCCAACGTGTGATTTGAACTCAAGCAGTCTGTCTCTGAAGCAGGGAGGAACAAACTATGATTTGAACACCAACTCCAGCCCATGCATGTTTGTGCACGGTCTGCAAGCTTAAGAACACTTTTTTTTTTAAATTTTTTAAATGGTTGGAAAAAATCTGTAACAAAACCATCTCTGGCCCGCAAAGGCTAACATGTTTACTAGGATAATATGAAATTAAGATTCCCTGGGCACTTCCATGTGTACACAGGGGGCTTGGAAGCTGTGCATTTAAATCCCATTCACGGGGCTCCTCTGGGGCTCCCGGCAAGCAGCTCTGCACCCTCAAGGAGAGGCCCAATGCAGCCAGAGAGGTATTTCAGAGACGGAACTGGGAGTAGAGTCAGAGGGTGACGGCCCTGTGAAGGCCTGCAGTGCTCAGCTCATCCATCCCAGCTCCTGGCTGCTTTCCCAGCACCTAGCCGCATCCTTCCCCTCTGACCCTCCTCATCCTCCCTCCTGGGTCTGTGAGAAGGACTCCAACTGCGAATTAAGTGAGGGGGAAAACTGAATTGAAATGATCTGAGTGCCGGAAGCACAAAGGCCCCCATTTCCAGTCCACATTATACAGAAGAGCTGGGCCACGTGGGGCTTTTGATGTCCGCCTTTCTGCAGGGAACAAGCAGGAGGACTTGAGAAGACTTCACCTCCGCCAAGCAAACGCACAACAGCAGGTTCCAACCACGCCTGAGACAAACCCAGCACGAAAAGCACAGAAGGGAAAGGAAGACGGAAGAGAGAGGTGATCGTGGTTTAGGACAAAGGGGCCTTTAAACCACCCGTAGGACATGCCGAAGAGCTTTGCAACAGCCCCACACAGCCCTGGGCTGGGCTCCTGAAGGGTGATCAGCCCGGGACACTGAGCCTGAACCAGGCCCTCCCTGGCTAAGCAAGGCCTCATTCAGGGTGGGGACACTGAGCCCCACCACCACACACACACCTGGGCTGGGATTTCTGACAGCCAGGGCCAGGATGTATCCACTGGCCAGCTATTTCCACCAGGTCTGGAAATATTCCGACTCTTCAGGACTAACCCAGATGTTTATTGTTCCATCTGTGATGTGCGCCAGTAATGTGTATCACCCAGGAGTGCAGGCAAGAAGCCATGGTGGCATTTGAGACCAGAGGGAAGAACCAGGTGGTGGATTTTTCTCCCTCACCCCCTCCCTCTTTCCCTCCCTCCCTCTTCCTCCATCCCTCCTTCTCTCTCCTTCCCTCCCTCTCTCCTTCCCTCTTTCTCTCTCCTCCCTCTCCCTCCCTTGCTCTCCCCCCCTCCTCCTTCTCCCTTCCTCTCTCTATCCCTCCTTCTTTCCCTCCCTCCTTCCTCTCTCTCCCTCCCTCTCTCCCTCTCTCTCTCTCTCTCCCTCCCCCCCCTCTCTCTCTCCCTCCCTCTCCAACTGTCAGGTAGGAGACTGTGGCTCCTTGAGACTTTAGCCTAAATCACCTTGGGCTTACTGCCCTAGTTCATAAAAGAAAGAGAAATGGGCCAAGGTGGGCCAGGACAGGACCAAGCTACATAGGCCCTGCTGATTCCTCCTAGAATTGCTCTCCATCAGCCAAGTCATCCCATCTTCTTTGGGACAGAATAAGTAAAGGGAATGAAGGCACCAAGACCCTCTGAAGCCCCTGTTAGGTTAGTGGCGCCCCTGTGCAGGCAGGAAGAAGCAGGAGGGTACATCAGTGCCCCACCCATCACAGTGCTTATTTTGCGTGTCCTTATGCTGTTTTGTGTCTATCATGTGCTGCTTTGCCCAGGTTCCCTCGGATCCCCCTTTACAGACTCTGCGTGCCCACCCCCAGGATTTACGCTCTTTGCTTCTAAAAGGTGCCCACCTGCAACTTCCTTCAAGGGAGGGCCTTGGGTCCCTGCAGTGCTGTGCAGAGAGGAGCAGAAGAGGCTACAAGTCAGCCCCAGCCCACCCCTCCCAGCCTGCAGCCAGCATCTGGGAATAAAGGCCCATTGCCCCTGCTTCAAAGAGAAGCTAATAATTGCAGAGATAATTGCAGAGTTTGGGGCCTCGTGTAAAATTGCACTTTTTATTTGATTCCTTCCCCTTTCTTGTCCTGCTTCCCTGTTCCCTTACCATCTCCCCTGAGTGTGCTTCCTTAATAAGTCACTTTCACTAGAACCCTTGTCTCAGCAGCTTCTTCTGGGAAAATAAGACCAAAGACACTCATTGTGTATTTCGTTTCCCTACCTAGAATGTAAGTTCCCAAGGGCAGGGGATTTTTCTGTTTTGTTCAGTTTAGTATTTTCAGCAACTGGAATAGTGCCTCACAGAAGGAACTTAATACTTATTAAGTAGATGTGAATGTATAACTGTGTGTCAATCAGTAGAATTGAATCAGCACCATTTCTAAAGGATGCTGTGGACTGCTATATCCTTCACACCTAGAATCATTTGTAGCACAAAGTAGATGCTCAATTAATATTTACTGACCAACTCTGAAAGCCCCTATCTTCTCTGTTTAGCAACTGCTTTAGGGAAACTGCTAATGTGTCTGAGCCCGCACCAAGCTGAGTCCTCAAGAGCTGGCCCCTGTGTGGCTTCTCTCTGTCTCCTTGTAAGGCTTCAGCACAGAGTGGGTCTTCAACAAAAGAAGGTTGGATTGCAGGCGCGGTGGGTTCAATTTCTGGCTGCAGTAACTAGCACCAGCCTCCCTCAGTCAACCCACTAGCACCAGCCCCACTAGCACTAACCCCCCAGTCAGCCTACTAGCACCAGCCTACCTGTCAGGCACAAGCTGCCCCTGCAGCATGGTGGACCTATTTCCAGGAAAGAACCCCAGACCCATCCAGGGCCCCAGGGATCTGGACCTGTGAGTGTCTAGTGAGCAGCTGGGAAGAGGAGTGGGTGTAGTGTGCCTCCTGGGGCCTGCTATGTAGAGGGGAGACTGTAGGGAAGAACATTGGGGAGATAAGGTGAGAGAACACCTCGTAGGAGCCTTGATCCTCATAAGGGAAAAGAAAGCTCCCAAGGCACAACTTGGGGTCACAGGTCAAAGCAAAAGCCTGGTGGGATTCATCTTAGTTAATTTGGACTATGATAGCAAAAATACCATAAAAGACCTCTGTCTTTTTCTTTCTCTTTCAAAAACGAAGAAACAATAACAACATGGTGGAGAGGACCACATGGTGAGACAGGGCATGCATGCTGGCTCAGGTCTCTCTTCCTCTTATAAAGCACTAATGCCTTCATGGGACCCTGCACCCATGACTTCACATGGTCTTAACTAAGTATCTCCCAAGGCCCTGCCTTCAAACACCATCAGCGTGACAGGGGAGCAAGCTTCCAACTCCTGAACTTCCAGCTCCAGGCCTGGAGGGCAGCAACTGGGACCTGCTGGGCAGGAGACGCCTCCTAAGAGCATTAGGGTGGCAGGGCTGAGGGGAGAAGAGACTCATGGGGGAGTACAGTGCCTGGGGTTAGAAGAAGCTGCCGGAATTGAGTAAGGGTGGGTGGGCAGGGAAGCCGCTGGGAGTCCTGGGTGCCATGGAAGGGGTTGAAGCCCAGCGGGTGGGAAGACCCGTGAGGAACAGTGGGAGGGAAAGGAAGTGAGTAACACCATGATGTCTAGTCACTTTCTTTTCAGTGACACAGCCAGTCCAGGTATAACCTAGGGAGGACTGAGCAGATGGCAGGTGCCTGGAGGCAGGGAGGAGTGCGGACGCTGGGGGTGAAGGGCAGGCAGGAGCAGGTCATGCATCGAGGGCTCCTCGATGCCAGGGACTATTCACAGGCTCGGGGAGGCCGCTGGCCCTGGGCAGCAGTGGGCCCAAGGTGAAGGATGTGCCCTGGTCTTTTCAGGCTGCTGTACAAAACACTACAGACCGGGCAACTTACGAACAGCAGGAAGTTATTTCTCACAGTTCTGGAGGCTTGGAAACCCATGGTGAAGGCAGCAGCAAATCTGCTCCTCGTAGATGGCGCTTTCGTGCTGCATCCTCAAAGTGGTGGGAGAGGCCACCAGCTCCCCAGCACCCTTTTATAAGGTCCTCGTGATAGTCACCTCTGAAGGATTGGGGATTAGGTTGCAACATGACTTTTGGAAGGTCACAGGTATTCAGTCCATGGCGGAGCATAGCAGAAGGTCCTTGTGATTGCCTCCTGATACCAACCCAGTCACCCCTAAGGGACAAACCTTTCTGCCAATTCAGGGAGGCAGAATTGGCAGAGTGCTGGCGTGGAATCATCAGCTCAAGCCACCTCGGAAGCAAGGCCAAGACCACTGAGTGGGTCAACTTCCTGGCTACACATGGACACAGGGCACAGAGAAATGAACACACAAAGGGTTTCACCAGCCTCCTGTGGACGCTACTTGCCTTTTGAAAAGATGGATGTGCACATGGCGATAATTCCAGAAATTGACAGATCCCTCTGGCCTGCTACCTGAATCTGAGGACTCAACCTAAGGAGGACAGTCTGTCATCTCAAAAGCAATCAAATGCTCAACTCCGTATCCAGGCGCTCACATGTGGGCCTTTGTGGATGGATAACTTGGCTCTTTCAGCCGAGAAAAACATCTTAAGTCTTAATCTCTCTTGAGCCTAGGGGTTACTTGGGAGGCCAGCATCAGTGACTAGGATGCAGAGGCTAATTTGAACAGGCATGGCCCACACGGGGAGGGACAATGGCACGCAAAGCACATTGCTGGAGACAGTGTGCCATTGAGTTCGATCTTAATATTCTAGTCCATGAGCCAGAAGTTACACTACAGCTTGATTTAAAAAAAAAAACGCAGGAAAAACCCCACACACATTCTTTCAATTTCTAAAGGGAAATTTGACTCGAGCTGTAGAACAAAGGATGAAGAAATAGAAGTAAAAGAAAATCAAAGAAGAAGTGATTGGGATTCAAGGGGATCAGATGTTTCATTTATTGCAGGTTGGAGACCTTCAATCAGTCAAATGAAAGGAACATTTGTATTAAAATACCTACGCGGCAGAGAGCAGGCCTTGATCGGGTGCAGGAGAGTTAAGTTACAGCAATCTTGCTGAGAGATATAAACCCACCTCTGAGGCTATCTGTTCCCAATATTGAAGGTTTTCTATGTTACTAACCTGAGATGAAAGGTAGTTGTTTTGACGTCTGGGTCTGGAAGCCAGACGCTGAAATTAGCAGTGTTCTTGAAGTGTGTGCTGCAGAGAAGTTGAGCCCAGGAAGGGGTGAAAATGTGGCTGCTTTATTAAAAGGAAAAGATGCTTAAGTAGCGTCAAGAGCCTGAGTCACCCAGGCGGACAGGGTGTGGGCAGGAATCATGGAAACTGCCTCTGCCAGATGGGACGGGCAGAGAAAAGGACACTGACTGCCCTGGGAGTCAGGGATCCAGGGTGCACACAGACCCTCTTCTGCCCTTGGATGACAACTCCCTGAAGGCTGGGACGTGGCCTCTCTGGTTCACAAGGCCAGGCATGTAGGAGGTGTTCAATACAATGAGTGCACAAATCAATCAATGGTGGTGAGATCCTTCTCTTTGAACTTCAATTTTGTAAAACAATGAGATTGGACCAGTTGAAGATTTCCCTGGCTGGATGAGTACCACCGAGGTTGGGTCCCATATGGATGGGTTGGGGGGATAGACAAGGAGGTGGCATTGCATAATCCTAACTCAGAAGGAGAAAGGCATCACTCTGGGGTCCAATTCCCTCTAAGAGAAAGTCTCAGGCCAACGCTAATATTCTTCACATCTTTCCAATATTTCCAAACCTTGGAGAAAACAAAATCCAACTCAATTTCTTTTTCTCTCTTTCTTTCTTTCTTTCTTTCTTTTTCTTTCTTTCTTTTAAGAGAGAAGGACAATGAGAGAGAGAGGAGAGAGAGAGACAGAGACAGAGAGAATTAATTTTTATTGAGTTTTTCACATGGCTTTCGTTGCTCTGACACTTGGTTGTGTACATGGGTTGCTGGGGTTTGAACCCGTGTACCTGCGCTTGCTGGGCAAGCACTGTAACTGCCACTGCCGATCCACCACTTCAGCCCCCCAACTCAATTTATTAACCTGGTTTCTCTCCTTTGTATTTTTTAAAATAATTATCTGTTTATGGCAGGGTATAGTTTTTCCTTTGTAGGACTAATTTTTTTTTTTAAATAAGGTTTCTCTGTCAGACTATATATATATATATATACACACACACACACACACACACACACACACAAAAATTGATATAAAATAAGCAACAGTTTGGGGCTGGAATGGTGGCTCTGTGGTAGAGCATGCCTGGTATGCATGAGGACCTGGGTTCGAATCCCAGCATCACATACACAATTAAGTGTCAAAGAAACACAGGCCACATGAAAAAATTTTAAAAACGTGTAAAAAAAATAATAGTTCTAGTGGGGTGCAGATACAGCAAACTTTGCGATGGTGAGACATGAATGTCTTTGGTTGGAGAAACACTGTCCGGCTGACCTCCGGGGTGCCATCTGAAGTCTAGGTCTGTACTTTCCTGGTTTGTGTACAACAGGCCCAGCCATCTCCAGCAAAGGGCCCGCTGTCACCTGAACTCTGGGAGGGTGGGCCAGGCCCGCACCACTTCCCCATTCCTTCAGTCAGTACTTCTCTAGGGTGTATGACGGGCTCATTGCTGCAGCAGGAACTATGTGCAGCTCTGCACTAACGGTGGTTTCAGGCATCCCACAGGGACCCACTATCCTGGAATAGTCAGGAAAAAAAAAGAGAAATGAAAACAAAAAAAGCCCTACCATGGTGGAGTTCCTGTTCCAGTGGTTTGAGAAAAGATAAGGACCAGGTGAGGCAGAAGTGGTGTTTAAGTGCAGAATTTTAAAATCCACTTTCAGGGGATGTGTGTCACCAGGCCCTAGCTTAAGGACAGGGCCCCATCCTGGCCATGACCTTGCCATCATTACAGGGGCTGCAGACCCTCCCTCCAGAGGCTATGGTGCAATAAGCATTCCTGAATCCCCAGAATGGTGTTTTACGAGAACAATCCAGATGATTCTGGGGTATATCCAGAGTGAAGAACCACTGAGGTGGACCAAGAAACCGTTTAGATTTATGGCTTGGCTTTATCTCAAAGGCACCAAGCTTCCTAGTCACTTAGTGAACGCGTGTTTTCCAAATGAATTAAGTAGGGAGTAAGTTGCAACTCTCCCTAGTGACAGAGCAGCTCCCTTCTCTGGTTCTCTGCATGCTTGCCAAGTGTCAGGAGCCCTCATCAGCTTTTCACACCTCATTCACACTTCACTCAGCCCTCACAGCCACCCACAGCTCAGGTGTGATGTCACCGGTCCATTCTGCAGAGGAGGCAAGCAAGGCGCCCACTGGGATGGAGCAGTCTGAAGACACAAGCAGAACGTGAAGAATAGCAAAGAGGGTGGGGTTCTTGAAAGTCCAGAGGGAAAAGCCTTTCTGAAAAGTCAGTTTTGCAAAAGCTTAAGTTTTCAGGAAGCATAGAGACCCACCCATAAAAAGCAAGAAAGAACAATCTCACACACTGGGAAAAGGCGCGGGGCAGGAGAAAATGAGAAACCACCACTTGGCGGTGGTGGGTGCTGCTGAGCTTCGGGGGCAGGAAACGCGGATCAAACTGGAGGTCGGGATGGTTCTGGAAGCTTGTGGGCCCCAGGCCTCACTGACTGACTGACACTGCTTCTGAAGGGCAGGGCAGCAACTGCTGGGCAGGGCTCAGCTGACCACTCACAGGCCTTGCTCAAGACCAGCTAACCAGGCGGGTGGGTGCTGATGGGCTCTGTGGGTCACCCGGGAGCGCAGTGACTTTTCCAGCAGGGACATCTCCCTTTCTGCCTTCATGAGCAAACATTTTCTGTATAAAGCAAACTCAAATTCAAGCACCTGGACTGGGCAGGTGACAGGACAGAATAATGTCATCCGGTAGAGATTAGGGTGAGCAAACCGCCAACATTTGTCACATCAATGGGTATTTCTAGAGCCATGATATTGGGACTTGGATGGGAAATCTTTTGTTATTAAAATTAATGTTTGCTCACCAAGCCTCGTGACACAAGCCTGTAATCCCAGCTACTCTAAAAGCCAAGGCCGAAGGAAAGTTCCAGACAGACTTGGCAACTCAGCAAGACCCTGTCTCAAAAAAAAATTTTTTTTAGTTGAGGACGTAGCACGTGGTAGATGGCCCTGGGGTTCCAGTACAGAAAAAATAAATAAAAAATAAATAAATAAAAAAGTCTGCTCAATTTTTAAAAATAACATAGAGGCCAAAAGAAGCAAGCTAGACCACATTATCTGATCTCTGTTATAAGGGTTCATATTAAGCTAATTAATTTGAAGTAAAAAAATATGGTCCTTCACTGTGGATATATCCCTTTGCCTGATAAATGACAATTTGCCATTTGGTTGGCTTTAAAAAATATGTAGGTGTTTTGCTCCGTAGAAACTAGGCTTCAATATTTGTAGAAAATTCACAAAGCTTTATCTGTACATTCCACGTACATCTGTATTTTTATGTGAGAGCAGTACTCACATAATTATGACTTTTAATTATGAACAAGATGTTCTCAGACCTCACTACCTCGGCTCCCCTGCACAAGGTTACAGTTCAGGAAACTGAGGTCTGGAGAGGAGGATAAGCTCAAGCTGGGTCACAGAGCTGCTCAGAATTTGCACGAGCACCTCGCGTGCATTTGTAGATCTCGCACGCCCGCGCGTCTGGGTTTGCGTTTCCCAGGTCCTTAGGAGAAAGCCCCACCAGGCTGCCAGATGTGCAGAGCCTGGGGAGGAGGTTCACCTGCCTGCGGTGAGAAGCAGGCCCCGGCTGGGCTGCAATCTGGCAGGAGATGAGAGGCCAGAGCACAGGGAGCTGTCACCTCCATGAAGTTCTTTGCTTTCCATTATCACTGCTGGGCTCGAGGACAAGGCGTGAAGTCCCCTGGGACCCGTCAGCACCTTTGCATTTCTAGGGGTCCCCCTTTGCCTGGGACCTCTGTTAAAAGAATATCCCAGAAACACACCTTTCCGCTCCCTGTGTCAGCTCTTGCAGTCTCGGGGGAAGCTGCAGGAGGGAGGGTCAGCTTAACACTTGGGGACAGGTGCTAATGGTGAGATGAAGGCTGTTGGTGGGGGACTTCCTGGGCAAGGTCAGATGACTTTCTTTTTTTAAGAGAGGAGGAAAGAGAGAGAGAGAGAGAGAGAGATTCAATTTCTTTTTCCAGGGCTGAGGACTGAACTCGGAGCCTTGCGCATGCTAGGCAAGCTCTCTGCCACTGAGCTAAATCCCCAACCCCAAGAGAATCAACTTTTAATGAGTTTTTCACATGGCTTTTGTTGCTCTGACACTTAGCTGTGTATGGGGTGCTGGGGTTTGAACCGTGTACTTGCGTATGCCAGGCAAGCGCCGTAACTGCCAAGCCACCGCTCCAGCCCCAGATGACACTTCTCAAGGGACCCCTTCCTTCAGGTTCTGGTGAGGTTGCCCTGAAGCTCAAGGGGACTCCAGCTGCTCGTGCCGTTCTGGTCCCACATGTCCCTGTTTATTTTCACATCTGTGTGACCTTGGCTACAAATTCCTTACTTCTACCTTAAAGTGTATGCAAGTACATGTGTTTTATGTGTGTGTGTGAGGGATGGGGAAGAGGAGGGAGGGAGGAGAGGGGAAGAAGAGAGGGAGAAGAAACTGTGGTGTGTTCAAGTCCTCCCAGCAACCAGGCCCCCATGAAGCAGGTTTTATTGTCCCCTTTTCCTGGAGGGGGACCCTGAGACGCCTCTCCCATCATTTGCTTTGTTTTTCACCCCTGTCCTGACAACTGGGTCTCTGCTGTGTTCTCCTCATCCTTGTTCTCAAAGTCAGCTGTGTTGGTGTTCACAGACTGCACGTTCCTGTGGCACACGTGTGGCCCTGTGGTCCAGCAATCTGTGGGGCTCCACACAAGGGGGATTTGGATGTGAATGGACACCTAGGCTTGGATACTGCTAAATGCTCTTTTGCAGGGCAGAGGTGGCCCCAGAACAGAGCACCACTCTGGTCAGGAATCAATGGAAGCAGGGGTACCTCTTTTAGCTGTGCTACTTTGGGTTAATGAGCCAACTTCTCTGAACCTATCAAATGGAACAGTACAAAGTAGTACTCATACCAACAGCATAAGACCATAGAGGAGGTGAACTGAGATGATGGAACATTCCCAAAGGCTGTAGGTGACACTTAAAATGATTTTGGATAATGCCCAGATGGCACCCAACAATTAAGGCACTGTGTGCCCCTTTCGACTCTTTACGGATTCCCTGCTAACATCAAGAA
This sequence comes from Aplodontia rufa, assembly GCA_004027875.1. Taxonomy (NCBI): domain Eukaryota; kingdom Metazoa; phylum Chordata; class Mammalia; order Rodentia; family Aplodontiidae; genus Aplodontia; species Aplodontia rufa. The sequence continues at coordinate 39,917 of PVKS010009933.1, forward strand.
AGTCTCCTTCCTTCGAGGCTAGCGAGTCTTTACCACGTAACACTTGCTAATTATTTTGGTCGTTTTGTTCTTATTTGAACAGAGAGAAGAACTCAGGCTCAGAGGTTTCTGCAGGCAGCAGTATATAAGTGGAGTCATTTTTACGGTTAATGGTTGTCTATTAATAGTAGTATCCTGAAAAATCTGCTTTGGACTTAAGTTTCCATTTATTTATTTATTTTTTATGTTTTTGAGAGAAGGAGAGAATCAATTTTATTTATTTTTTCCATCTGGCCTTTGTTTCTTTGACACTTGGTTGTGTATGTGGTACTAGGATTTGAACCTGGGTCCTTACCCATGCCAGGCAGGCACTCGAACCACTGAGCCACCACTTCAGCCCCTGGATTTAAGTCTTAAAAGCAGGTTATCCAAAGGAAAGAAAGCATTGGTAGCTACTGGTACCAATAGCACCTAAGCATGGCCAAGATTATAAAGAGAGCTCATGAGTCATGGAAGTGTCTGGGTGATCGAGACGGCCGCCATCAGGAGGTCACGCAGTGATTACGATGCTGTTTTGCTATCAAATCAGCTCAGGAGGTGCTGAGGGGCCTGAGAAGCAGGGCACATTCCAACTGCAGAGCTTCTCTGCCTTTCCCTCTACCTCCAGGACTCGGATCACGTCACATGGGCAAGGCAGAAGCTGGGCCAGCCCCCCAGCAGAAGCCAGGACACCGGGGAACTAGAATGTCTGGCCTCCCCTCCGCTGCATGACCTTTCTGTGCCTCAGTTTCTTCACCTAAAGCAGATGGGACAAATAAGTAGGTTTGGAGTCTTCCAGTTCTGAGGATGTAACAATCTTTGGTTCGTCCTCATTTAACTCTGTCGGGTCTAAAATTGGATTTTCTGAAGGGAAGTGATCCTCATCAAATGTAGCCCTTGGCTTCCTTTAAGGAACATCACAATGGGGACATGTTCTATTAAAAAAAAAACAACCCAAAACCAAAAATGACTTCCGGGTCAGAGAAGTTCACTTGACCTTGTGGATCTCAGTTTCTCACCTGCAAAATTCTGTTCCTATGGATTCAAGAAGATCATGATGTCTCACCAATCAAGGGACATGAGATGCACGTCAGTCTCGAGGACAAGGCATGAAGTCACACGGACTTCCCTGTTCCATCTGGGAGAAAGCCTCAGCTCGGTGCTAATGTGGCTTAAACGCTTCTCTGACACTTGCCCCAAATCCTTTTAATTAAATAAGAAGCAAGGCTTTAGGACCTTGGCAGCCAGGAAGGTTGAATGGGGACGTGAGAGCACTGTGGAGATTATCCCCAGGCTAGCCCTGGAAACAGAACAGGGACACCAGGACAATCTGTGAAGAAAGACAGATTCCTCCGGATAGGATAGGCCGGAAAGGTGTACCAGGCACCAGGACAGGAGATTCCTTCAGAACCAGAGGGGTCCTGGCCTAATTTGTGCATCAGACCCTCAGATTCACAGAACAGTGTGGGGTTTTTGATGTGATGGAAGAATATCTATGCTGTTCCTGTGGGATTTTTAAAAAATGGTGATAAAATATACATGATCTGAAATATGTGCCACATTAAATCCCTCTTCTTCTTTTACTCCCCCTCCTCCCACTCCGTCCCTTTCTCCCCTTTCTTCCCTTCTTCTCCCTGCTCCCCCTCTTCCTCTTCCTCCTTCTTTTGGGGAGACTGGGAATTGAACCAAGGGAGCTCTACCACTGAGTTACATTCTCAGCCCTGTTTATTTTATCTTTTATTTTGAGGCAGGGTCTTAGTAAGTTGCTGAGGCTGGGCTTCAACTCATGGTCCTCCTGCATCAGCCTCCCAAATAGCTGAGACTGCAGGCATGCGCCACTGTGCCTGGCCTTTTGGGCCATTTTAAAGTGTATGATTCAGCAGCATGAAGTCCATTCACATTGTGCAACCATTGCTACCAACCAGTTACAGAATGTCCTCCCAACTAAACTTTGTCCTCTTTTAAAAAACTCTCCCCTCCTTTCTCCTCTCTGACGCTACTTGCAGTCTATGAATTTGACTTCTCTATGTTCCTCATAGAAGTGATATAAATGGAATCACACCATATTTTTTCTTTTGTGTCTGGCTTATTTCACTCAATATAAAGTCTCCAAGGTTCATCACAGAATAATGTTTTCACGTGCACAAAATAAAAAAATAAGATTATGAAGAAAGTCAATTATATGTAAAGCAACATTTATCTAAATAATTTTTCAGATCAAGATAGTGTTGTATGTGCTTTTATTAAATAACAAGACACAGGGGCTGGAGCAGTGGCTCAGCAGTTGGAGCACTTGCCCAGCATGTGCAAGGACCCACATACACAACTAAGTGTCGGGGAAATAAATGTCAGATGAAAAGATAAAATCAATTCTCTCTCTCTCTTGCTTGCTTTCTCTGTTTAAAAAACAAACAAACAACAAAAAACAAGATATAGAGTTGGGCTTCACAATTGTTACAATTTCCAGATAGTAGTGAGTCTGCTTCAAGATATCCTAGAACAGCTCTAACGTGATACAAAAATATCTGTGATTTCTATTAAGGACAAAGTCACAAAACTCACATGCAGTGCTGATAAAATTATAATGCCTATATTCAAAATTGATGGAAATGCTAACTTACAGTTCAAAGTTAGCAAAAATTAAAATGTAATAATTTCCTCTCATCCAATTTACAGCCTTCCTGAATTGTTTCCATGGAATCCTGAGGGGGCTCCTACTTCATGGAACCCAAGTTAAGAGCCTGGTCTGGAGCAGTGGCTCAGGGGTTACGGCGCTTGCCTGGAATGCACAAGGACGTGGGTTTGAACCCTAGCACCATGTACACAACGAAGTATTGGAGCAACACAGGCCACATGAAAACCTAAATAAAATTGATTCTTTCTCTCTCTCTCTCTCCTGTCCATCTTTTTTTTAATTAAGAAATTTATTTGTTGAACAATCAAACATGCTTCCAAAGAAACAATATATTTATATTCTGAAAATTAGATTTACCCCCTAGAGCCCCCCTAATTACCCACCCTTATCCCTCCCCCTCTCTCCCCTCCTTCCCAATACATCTCTAACTCTCACTGTCCAACTTGAAAAAGAACAAAAAAAGAAGGTGGGTATCTATTCTCCACCAGTTGAGATCATTCTTGTGCAGAAGCAATCCAAGCCCAGAGTCTCCCGGCTTCCACCTGACCCCAGATACTTACCCATTGGCATGAGTCTTGGGCTAGTCGGGGACACCGAACAACCTTTGTGAAGCCCTCGCCTCATGCACTGTGTTTTGGCAGCAGTCTGTGATAGGAAGAGAATGAAAATAGAAGATAGGCCCGTTTTCCTCCAAAAGCCTTTCTAGCTCTTGTCGGATTTTCTGCCTCATTGCTATTTGCTTGTGCAAATAGCACAAGAACGCAGGGGCACCCAGAAGCACCCGCCCCGTGCGCAGACCGCAGTGTTCTGACCAAGAGGGGACACAATGCCCTGTTCCTAGTAGTTGCTTAATTTTTCTCATTGAGGAATGGGCTTTGGATGGCCAGCCTTTAATTAAGTTGCAGTTTGCTTTTGAAAAGCAATATGTTCTAATAAGGAACATCTGGGCTTGGGCGGGGGCACCACAGAATTATAACTGTAGCTGAAAAACCATGAGACGTGTAGCAGGCTGACCGTGAAGGCCTTCAGGAAGGGAATGGTTTCCATGTGCCTTGAAGATGAGGACACACCTCCTGGTCTACATTCCTGGGCTTCAAAGCCAAGCCACAGCGCCAGTGGCCTGCGTTCTGCTTGCTTGTGTGGAAGGAGGATAGGAAGAGGCAGAAAACGAGGCAGGGTGTTGGTTTAAATGACGTTGGCCCTGGCATCCTATGTCTATAAACTCAAGAAGCTACAGAGCATGAGTTGAGAGGTATCCAGCATGCCATTGAGATCCCTGGTTCTAGAAAAGGGAGTTCCTAGGAAATACAGTGCTTCTGTGGATTAAAGTGTCTTAGTGTCCCCATAATCCTCCTCCTGTTCCCCACTTAGGGCTCCCAGATAAAATACCCATGTCCAATTCCATTAGAATGGCAGATAAACAACAGGTAATTTTTAATGTAACTGTACACTATGCAATAAGATAAAATTATACAAGCACATTATTTGGTGTTTATCTGAAACTCAAATTTAGACAAGTGTCCTGTATTTTTATTTGTGAAATCTGGAAACTCTTATCCCAGTCAAACTGGATTCTGGAGTGTTTTCATATTTTTGTAAAGAAATGCTAGGCCAGGGGCTGGAGAGGTGGCCCAGCAGTTAGAGCACTTCCCTGGCCCGCGTGAGGACCTGGGTTGTTTGATCCCTAGCACCACATACGCAACTAAGTGGAGGAAAAACAAAAACCTGATGGAAAAAAAAAGACTCTCTCTCTCTCTCCCTCCCTCTCTTTTTGTCTCACTCTCCCTCTCTTAAAAACAGAAAGAAAGAATAAATACTTAGGCCAGCCTGGGACATGCCAAGGTTAATTTGGAGAGCTCTCCGCAGTCAGCACAATGGTTAAGAACACTTTAGCTGGAGCGGTGGCTCAGCAGTAGAGCACTTGCCTGGCATGTGTGAGGACCAGGGTTCAAACCCCAGCACCACATACACAGCCAAGTGGAAGAAAAACAAAAACGAGGTGTGCTTTAGAGTCCTAACGACTCCAAGAGCCTTTCAACTCACTTTCTCTGTCACTATCACACTTTTTAGAAGTGGCCTATCACTTTCTGTTGGGTTGAGCTTGAGAGGGTCTTGACCCAGAGCCTCAGCCTTGTCCTCTGCAGAAAGAGAAGAATAAAAACCAGAGCTGAGGTCCTGCAATGGCCAGTGGTACCACCTGGACCAGGTTAAAACATTCCCCAAGCCGTTTGGTAGATTCCCAGTCTCTAGTCCAGCCAGCCCGCTGGGCTCCTCCCCTTTCTTTCCCCAACCCTCTACCTTTCTTCATCCAGTACTGAATACCTGGCCCAGCCAAAGGCATCGAGGACTCTCTTGTGCTGTTCTTGTCAGCATCCTTTCTGATTGGCTAGTATGAGTGGCTTATAATAAATCCATTGACTATCACTCCTGTTAAGAATTCCCACCTTATGAGGTTGCAGGCATTAGGTGAAGTGGCGTAAAGGAACTGTGTGATACAAGATCTGGTCCATGGATATCCCGCACAGAGTGAATGAATGAATGAATGAATGAATCTACATGGTACTCACAAGGAAGATCCCTGGTTTTGATTTTTCACAGTAAAGCACTTTCCTTCTTCTTCCCTTTCCTCTCTCTCTATAGGTTATAGTCACTAATTATATAGTCTAAATAAATCTAAAAGAGTGTTCTAGTACTAGTCGATCCTTTCCACTTCACATCTGAAATCTGGCATAATTTACTGACTTATTCCAACAAAGCTATTTCAGTGTTGGAGCTTTGAGACATGGTTAGAAAAATCTTTTGCTCTCTTTCATCTAACTGCCACCAAGTCTGAAATTTCATTAGTAACTTAGCCATCTTCGAAAAATGAACTAGGTGGGTGCAGAGGCTCATACCTGTAATCTCAGCAGCTTGGGAGGCTGAGGCAGGAGGATCAAAACCAGCCTCAGCAACTTAGTGAGACCCTGTCTCAAAATAATTATAATTTTTTTCTTTTTTAAAAAAGGACTGGGGATGTGGCTCAGTGGATAGGTGCTTCTGAGTTCAATCTCTGGTCCAAAAAAAAAAAAAAAAAGAAAGAAGAAAGAGAAAGAGAGAGAGAAAGAGAGAGAGAGAGAAAGAAAGAAAGAAAGAAAGAAAGAAAAAATTGAACTAAAGCTTATCAAGGTATTTCTCAAAGCCTACTCCCTTTAAGCTAGCAATGGCCCAGGGTCATCCTGAGAACCTTAAGTACAGGGCCAGATTCTAAAAGACTCTGAAAGGTGACCTGGGACTTGCCAAAGACACATGTGGCCAACTAGAAAAATGTGTGACAGCCTGGCTGTGCATGGAATAGTCCCAGCAGGCTACTTATGCATTTATGCTGTTGCATAATACAGAAGGACCAAAAGCATAAATACTAAGTGACCATTTCGTTCAAAAGAGCTTCTAACAAGAAAACCAGACCCCTGGATGCTGTCTCATGCTAAGCAAAGCTGAAAGTCTTTCTTATATTGATGGTCAAGGTTTTTATTTTTTTCTTCCCCCAAATGGATGGATAGAAATGCTTTCTGCAGATCTACAAAGTGCGGATTATAAAATAAAGCCTTGAAATATCCAGCGGTAGCAAATGTAGCTGGGATGACATCTTTTCACATGCACAGATTGGTTCCACCACCGAGTCCCTTGCATCTGAGACTTTATCAACTGACGGTTGATGTCAGTCCACCTGCATGTCATTTTGAGAACAGTTGGTGAGGGCTGTGGAGCTGCTGATAGATACTAGACCACTGTCCCCAAAACCTAATAAAACACAATAATCCAATAAGTTGATTGGTTTACTTTGGAACTTCAGAATCTAAGGAAATGAAGAAGGAAGCTTCTAGAAAAACAAGGGTTAAAATTCTGATATTTTCTTCAAATATCAATAACTGTGACTTATGAATTACCAATGGGTGATCACTAAATGAGGAAGGGTTTTTTCCCATCAGAGTCTAATTACATTCATTGTCTTTTCTCCGAGATCTATTGTCTTCCTCTCTACCCATCAGATGCCTGTTTTAATTAATTTTGCTCTACATTCAAAGGTTTTGCTTCTGTGTCTCTGATTTAAATTCCTTTTTTTGCAAATAATAAATAAATAACTATCAAAGCTAATGAGGCTCTGAAGATTCGAGATGTAAATATGCAGATTCTTTCTGGGGTCCCAGATCAGTGGAAGACCAAAAATAACACTTGGAAGTTTGATTAAGAAATCCCAGCCCCTCCCCCAAGGCCTCACTCCAGACAATCTTTCTGTTGGCATTTTCAGTTATTTGACAAAAAAATAAAAAATAATAATCACCCCCACACCTGAAACCTTGGGAGTAAGTTGCTTTCAAGAAGGGCTCAGATGGGGCATAGGATTGTGCTGAGCTACTGCTTAAGATCCATCCCCAAAGGACTGCTTCATGTCATGCTCAGAGACTTCTATCTACATGTGTCTGTGCACTCACCACACACACACTCATATACATTCACACACACGAACAAACATACCCACTTTCGTGCACACTCATAAACACAAACTTCAACAGGCATTTCACACTCATACATGTGCAAACTCATACACTTAACTGCACACCTTCACACACATGCACACATTTGCACGTAGATCTATACACATGCGTGCACGCACAATCTCACACATTCTGCCACATACCCAACATATGCATTGAGCTTTGGCCAGTGAAGATTTCCAATTTCAAATCTGTGTTCTGTGGACACATTGCACTGTGCAACGTCCCCCTAAAAGCGATCTCTGAAAGGAATTCCAAGATCCCCCTCCTGTGGGTGTATCACAGGACTGCCTGAGGCACAGTTATTAAACTGTATCCAAAGAGCTCTTCGATTGTGCAATCTGCTTTTGCCTAAGATCTTTGTATCCTTTACTGAGAAAGTCTGATTCATTTCCCAGAAATTTTCATCTGATATTAATCTTTCAGGATATAGTTAGTGTTGTGATATTTTCAGATATTGTTTTCAGAGGGTGGGGGGCAGAGAGGGCAGATTTCAAGTGGCCGTCCCCTGGCAGTCTCCGAGATTACTCAGTGCTTATAAGCAGCTCAGAACCGTATGACAGCATTTCCATGCAAGGGACTTACAATCATGTTTCATTAATTCGACGTGAATGAACCCTCATTTCTGGCCTTGAGGAGCTTAAGATTTATGTGAAATTAATAACAGAACAGATGTCTTCACAATTTGGTTCCTCTAGAAAAAAAAAAAAAGCCAGGAGGAGGGGGAGGACCTGATTACTTTGAAAACTTCAATGCTTTAAAATGCAGATCCAGGGAATTTTCACTCCAGGGTAAAGAGTTACGCGTTGATATCATCCACATCTCAGAACTAAGCGGAATTTAAATGTCAGATTTATATTAAATAGTCCTATTCCCCATTATGACATATAATAAACAACAGCTTATTACTTTCATTAATAAGATGTGTTGGACATTTCAGCCAAAGCTTCGGAGATAAAGCTGGCACCTCATAAGCAGGAGGTGCCGGAAGCCTCTGGGGATGGGTGGAGGACACGCAGGCAGCCTGCTTTCTAGCTTGGTTTCTGATAATTTAATCATCAGTTCCTCGTAGGAAAACAAAATGCATCTGCTCACACAAAACCCACCACTTTATGAAGAAGTTGAGCCGTCTCCTGCGGATGTGTGAGCCGGAGGCCAAATGCTCTCGGCTTCGCAGGACGCTTTAGGGCTTGTCTGTTTATTTCATTTTTACCTCCTGCCTGAAATCCCATTTCTTCCTCTGGACTTCTGTCGCACTTGGTGCTCTCCGCCGGGCGCAAGTGTGAGTGCACAGCAGCGGGCCTGGGCGTTGGCTTCTGCAAGTCCAAGGGGAGAAAGTGAAATGGAAAGTCACCCAAGGGGTGTTGCTGTGGGCGAGGGAGAGCTAAAGTCCCGGGGCGCAGTGGGTAGGGTACATCAAGTTCGCAGGGGAAGGGGTGTCAGTGGCAAAGCCCCGAGTCAACACATTAGGTCCCAGGATCTGTACCCCAAAACCACCTTCATGGACTTTTTCTCTCTTCCAGTCCTGGTTGCCTATAGAGGAAGCAGGAGCACTGGACCAGATGACTTGAAAGCTCCTTACTTCGACGTACTCCATTTCCTCTCATTGTGGGACCCTTGCTTTCCTCCTTCCTCTCTGCGTCCTTCCTCTCACACTTGACCTGGTCAGGGGATCCCTGATGAAATCAGCTGTGTACCTTGACCCAGGGATGAAGATCAAGAGAAGCCAGTGGGAGGCTTTGCCTGAGCCCTGCACTGCCTACTGTGGCCTTCTGTGAAGGACCAGGGCTGTCAGGAGGGTGGCAGGACCTGAGACACACAACATGGCAGCTGCTCCAGGTACAGTCGGGCCCCTGTGCCTGGGGGCTCTGGGTCCTCGGATGCAACTGCCAGTGCACTGGAAATTGCATGGCATGGTTATGTGCAGGCTTTTGTCCCTGCCGGGCTTCTCCAGATGGGACACTACAACTGTTCTGCCAGCATCTCCTTTGCACCGGGTACTATTAGTCATTGAGGGATGATTTTGAGTCTATGGGAGGACGTGCATTGGCTGTCTGCAAATACTTTGCTGTTTCATATAAGGAACATGAGTATCTGAAGACAGTGGGGTCAGGAGGGAGCCCTGGAGCCAATCCTCCAGCAGATTCTAAGGGACAGTTTGCACAGGTGGGGGATGACAGTGGGCTAGAGGGAGACACATGCATCTAGAATGACGGCCCTTCAGGATGCTCCCCACCGCTCCTGGGTAAAGAGGGCTGCCAAGCCTGTCCTCCTCTCTGCTGGTGCGGGGTTGTCATGTGCACAGCCATGGGAACCCGGCTGGGATTTACAGACAGCTCAGGGTTCAGGGTTAGCTGTCCCCAGGGGTGCATACTGATGGCACCAGGTGATGATGCCAGCCTTTCCACCCTTTCAGGAAACCAGGAATGTGCAACTTTATGTGAAAGTGCCTAGGTCCTGAGTTGAGGACACTCCGAGTCTGCAAACCCTTATCTGAAATCAGTGGGGCCAGATGTTTTCAGGACTTGGTAATTTTCAGATTCAGGAAAATGATATAAGACAACTTGAAGTTGTTACCTAACATCCTGACCAAGGGCTGAGGCCACATGTCACAGTCAAGCCCATTAATGTTCCTGCACCATGTTCCTGTAGCCAAGCTACAAAGGGTAGAACGTCACCGCTTCCTTCTCCCCAGGGGACATTGGGCAAGCCCCAAGCATGCTGGGTTGCAGATGTCCTGGCACAATTGTGCCTCTGGAAGAGTAGGCAGCTACGGTTGAGGCTGTGTGACTCAGTTTCCTGCATCAGCTACTCACTTCAGGGAAGCTCATAGGCTCCACAAAGCTTGGAGATTCCCAACTGGAAAGAGCCACAATGGTCCCTGTATAAATCACACAATCACTGCAGAAGATCACCAAACCCAGCTCTAAGCAACAGAAATACAAGTCAAGCAGACTTCAATATGTGCTAGCAATAACAATCAAATTTATTAGCTCATAGAACAGAAGAGTACAGAGTTGTCTGCTCAGGAGCCTGGATCCAAGGGCTCTGACAATGTCCCCAGGATTGTTTCTCTCTGATTCTCTGCTTCATTTTTGGCCCTTTTGGTTCCATATTCAGGCAGATGCTTAACCCCTTGGTAGCAAAAAGGCTGCCAGAAGCTCCAGACACCCCTGTGTTTCTAGGATTGAGTCCCAGGTGAAATGTAGTCTATTCTGACCCAGAGGTCTCAACAAAAGTCACTGGGCATCTAATGTCTCTGATGGTGTCACTTGCCTATCCTAGAGCCGATCATAGTGGTTAGAATTACATGCCCACCTGGAGATGAGTGTGGGTTTCTCTTGGTCCTCTTCTTCCAGACTTGAGAGCAGGATGGAGGGGGGACTGAAAGGAGGCTGGAGGTCTGGGACAATATCACAGATATCTGTTGTCATGGTGATTCAGCTGAACCCTCTTCTTTCAAAAGAGCAGTTGGTGAAATTTAGGGAGAAAATGAGTCCTGGCTGTGTCAAAGCCAAGCCTGCAGCCTAGAGTTCTCAGTTCATGAAGCTTTACCGCACCATGAGAGCTGCGGGGTAGGCGGAGGGTGCGGCCCACACCCAGGCTGAGCCACCCGGGCTTCTCGGCAGGGCCACGCTGAATCCCTCCCACCCTCCCTGTGGCCTCAGGCAGCACTGAGGGGGCTGGAGATGAGCAGAGCTGAGGCCCACACTCTCGCCACAGATGAGCAGCGGAGCCCGTTAGCCTCTGCAGATGCGCCGCCACGGAGCCCTCCCTCCATGCCACTAATGACCTAGGAACCAGGGCGCACAGACGGCCAAGCAGAAGCACTTTATTCATAGACACCAAAGCTGCACTCGGCAAAAGGCGTGAGAGCGCTGACAATCACTAATGTGCAGGGCTCTTGGCTCTTTCCGCTCGCTCATCCTCGGCCTCATTTGATTCTTTAAAAACAAAAACAAAAAACAGCCCTTTGAGGAAACTCAGGGGGGAAAACTATTTCCATCTTACAGATGAGAAACTGGAGACTCTCCGCCATCAAAGGAATATTTATGGAAGTTTTCCAGGTACTGAACAGTGGAATTGGGTCAGAAACTGAGTCCTTGTTGAGAGGCTTTTCTACTGAACACACACTTGTGTGCATGCAATGCACAAGTGTCCACGCACGTGCAAACCATCAGAAACGCAGAACGATGAATGAAGTGATGGATCTAAAATTTCATGAAAGGGGCTGGAGCAGTGGCTTGGTGGCAAATGCGCTTGCCCAGCATATGTGAGTACATGGGTTCAAACCCCAGCACCCGTGTACACAACTAAGTGTCAGAGCAATGAAAGCCACGTGAAAACCTCAATAATTATTGATTCTCTCCATCTCTCTCCCTCTCTCTCTCTCTCTCTCTCACTGTACTTCTCTCTTTAAAATAAAAATTAAAAAAATAAAAGTTCATGAAAGCTAAATGTTCATGGGCCTTATATTCCCGGTCTTGGTTCAACTTTGCATAAGCGTATCAAAAGCTCCCTGAGCCATAACTCTTTAAGTCATTTGAAAACTAAGCCTCATTTCCTATCCACCTGCAATGGGTTTGATATGGTTCGTCCCCCCAGGTTCCTTGTTGGACGCTGGGTGCCCAGGGTGGAGATGGTAAGAGGTATGAGACGTTTAAGAGGTGAGGCCTAATGGGAGATGATGAGGTCATCAAAGTGCTGCCTTCCGAAGGGACTGTGTTGGTCTCAGCTGTTTTCCCTAAGAGTTGGTTGTTATAAAAGAGTGAGCCTGATCCCAGGATCTCTTTCGCTACCTGTCGTGCCATGTGATCTCTCCTCTTGTGCATGCTCCTGCCACGATGCCATCCATCCTGTGATTAATGCAGCCCTGAGGGTCCTTAACAGAGGCTGAGCCAATAGGGCACCTCTATCTGGACTTTCAACTTTCAAAATGTTGAGCTAAGTGACCCTCTTTTCATTTTAAGAGCCCAGTCTCAGGTATTTTGTTATAGCAACTGAAAAAGGACTAACACACAGCACTCATATTCCCACTTCCTGCCCTTGCTTCCTCACCAACCCCAAGACCACCGGCACTGATTGACCCTTTCTCCTGTCTCCCACTGTCGCTTCTCTAAGTTGTGAACAGGATGCGTCTCTTCCCTTTACCAACGGAAACACTATCCAATTTAATTAGCATTCACCAATCTCCTGGAAGTCATTCTTATTATCTCCATTTTACTGACCAGAAAACAGAGTCTTAAAACTTTGTCCCAAATTGTGTGACTAGACCCAACAATGTCCTTTTGTAGCCCCATGGTCCAGGTGGCCTATCGTTTGATTCTATCCAATTTCCCTCTTCTTGAAACAAGGATGACTAGGTGTTCAGGTCCTACCCTAGAAACAAGGGGGAAGAAAGTGACTTTCTGTTCACCTTCAGGAGCACACAGGCTTATTTATTCCTTCAATAGCATTTCCTGCTGAGTGCAATGCCTCCCAATCCCAGCAGGTTGGGAGGCTGAGGAAGGAGGATCGCAAGTTCTAAGCCAGCCTCAGCAACTTAGTGAGGCCCTAAGCAACTTAGCAAGAACCTGTCTCAAACATCAAAAGTAGGGGTTGGGGATTTAGCTCAGCGGCAGAATGCTTGCCTAGCATGCTCAAGGCCCTGAGTTAGGTCCTCAGCCCTAAAATAAAATAAAAAGTAGAAAATGGGCTGGGTGTGGTGGTGCACACCTGGAATCCCAGCAACTCAAGAGGTTGAGGCAGGAGGATTGCAAGTTCAAAGCCAGCCTCAGCCACTTAATGAGGCCCTAAGGAACTTAATGAAACCCTGTCTCAAAGTAAAATATTTAACACGGGGCTGGGGATGTGACTCAGTGGATAGGTGTCTCTGAGTTCAATCCCTGGTACCAAAAAAGAAAATTAAAAAATAAATAACTAATGGGTTGGGAATGTAGCTCAGGGGTTAAGCATCCCCGGGTTCAATCTCTGTTACAAACAAAGTAGTGTTCACTGAGTTCTACTGTGTATTCCTTCTCTTGGACCTGAGGTTGTGAGAGGCTTAGAGGACAAAGGAACCAGGAAAACAGTCATTCTTTCTTTTTCTTTGTATATATATATATATATATATATATATATATATATATATTAGTGCATCATAGTTTTATGTAATGTTGGGATTAGTTGTCACATATTCCTAGATGAACACATTTCAGCAATACAATTTAGAGCAATCCTTCTTTTTTTTTTTATTTATTTTTTGAACAACCTTACACGATTTTAACAAAATAATATAAAATGTGTATAAAATGTGTAAATATTCTGGATAGAGAGCAATCCTTCTTAATTGAAGTAAAATTGATTCCAAAAATGTTTGCTGCTGGCCTAGAGCTTATATTCGCAATTATTAATGGAAAAATAAGTTTAGGAATCAAACCAGCAGTTCCCTATGTGTATTTCTACATCTATCTTTATAACTCACCTATATTGTAGAAATATATTTATATCTGGAATATATCTCTATCCATTTGTATCTGCAAATATATCTATGTGTACTATTTATTTTTCTTTATTTTAGGATATGATGCATACATATGGTAAAATAATTTTAGAATTATGAACATCTCTCTCACCTGTATCACCCGGCTACCCAGTTCCTCCCCTTCGAGACAATGGCTTCTTCCTTGTGAGTCTATCCAGAGAAGGTAAATACCAGTGAGAACCTCCAAAATTTATCAAACTTTGTGATAGCTGCCAATCTGATCCATGACAAATAGTTCTGTGGATGTCCTGTTCACTTTCTCAGCACATTTGTCTCTTCAGTGGTTGATATTTTCTTATTGGTTTATAGGGACTCTTTACATATTCAGCAAATTCATCATTGTAGGATATTGACCTGCAAATATTTATTTCCACAGTTAATTTATTTTTAATGTTTATGCCTTGTTACACAGTCTTATAAACATTTCTTGGTAGGCAATTTGGCCAATTTTTTAATGAATTCTGGTATTCAATCATATTTTGAAAACTCTTACCCATTCTGAGATTATATTAAAGTTCTTCCATACTTTCTTGAATTCTTTTGTGTTTTATTATCTGTATAAAAGCATTTCATCTGGAATTTATTTTGGGATTCGTTGTGAGGTAGGGATTCAATTTTATATATTTTTTCCAGATAAGTATCTACTTCACAAATGTTCATTAAAGGAGTTTTCTTCTTCCCGGTTATTTGAAATTTTCGAGCCATGGTATCAGCTTCTATGGCAGTGTTTTTCCATTTGTTTCATAGTTTGGGGGCTACATAATGATTTCAAACTGATAGCATCAGTCATAGTGCTTATGGGAGTCATTTTGCACAAAATTTAGATGATATGGAAAAAAACTATTTTGATAGCGAACAAGGGTTTTGTACATGCACCAACCGCTGAGTGGCATCTAACTGATCTACGAACAAAAGCAAGGTGGGAATACTTTACATCCTGCTGCTTTGATTAGCTGCAGGGTTCAATCACCAAGAGAAAATGAATCTGAATACCAAAACAGGATGCACAGCTCTGTACCCAAAGATGTGTGAGAGTGGTGGGGTTTTCCTGGGAAACGCAATTCCTTGCACACACAGGCTCACCCCCAGCGAAGATGGCTGTGAGGCCAGGCTAAGTGCATGTCGTGACCCCTAGCAATAGCCCTCTCCTGCCCTCTCCACCAGAGCCACTTCACCCCTGAGCAGCAGCCACGGTAACCCCAGGGTGCTGCCCAAAGCTTGCGGGGATCCTGGGACCTGCTTCCCAGAGGGGAGGGCCTGGGTGCTCTTTAATCTTCTTAGAGCAGAATCCACTGAGCAAAATTATAATTTGATATGGCTGCACTTAGCCAATAGAAACTCATAAACCGTCTTAACATCATAATGCATTGTGAAAAAGAATTGCTAAGTACCAGGGAACATATGAGAACCCCAGGCCTCCATTCATCTCCAGCTTTGTGCTAGGGCAGCATATTAAAGTGATTTCAACTTCAGAGCAGAGCTCCCGGAAGAGTGCTCCAGTCTTAATTAAAATGTCAATGAAATACAAAAGTGCATAAGGGACATTTCAGAAAGCATTCCCTTTTAACTTCCGGAAGGCTGGCTGCTTTTTCCCTCAAAACTGCCTGCTGGCCTTTTCAGCACCATCCCCTCTTTTCTGCCCTGAGGGAGCCCTTGTCTCGGCCTGCGACCCTGGGGGAATCTGGGCAGAGGTGGGCTGCAGAGGCCTGCTGGAGGCTTCTCTGAATCCTGAGCTGAGGTTCAGGTTAGCCTCACCTGGCACACAGCCCAGACCAGCAGAAGGTAGACAGGAAGGGTAGGAGGAAGAGGAGAAAACACAAGCTTCAGACTGGCTGGGCACAGACCAGTAAACCAAGAGGAGTAACAAAGAGTTTCCTTCAGTTCAGGAGTTGAAAATATAGTGATCTGGGGCTCGCCAAGTGACATAACTGAAGTGTGAGGAAGGTGAAGGTTAGTAGGGAGTGGTGGGGACTGCGGCAAGCTAGAAAGCCTCCTTTCAAAAGGGGCTGCTGTTATTCCACCTCAAGATGGTCTACATGTGGAATGCAAGCCTGATGCCACCATGTCTTCTGATTTTCTTTCAAGAAAAACTAGAAATCTTCATGTTTAAGATGTAAAATCTCCTTGTTTTATACATGCTACTTACTAAACATGCCTCTGTGCATCAACTCTGATAAAAATAAAATAAATACAGAGATGGACTCTGGCCTTTAGTTCTTAGAGCACACTGTTTGGCCTCAGACTTCTCTCTTTTCTTGATTTTAGGATCTATCAAATCATGCTTCCATCCATTCATCCATCCACCCACCGTTTCATTCATCCACCCATTCGTTCATCCACCCATTCATCCACTTATCCATCCATCCATCCATCCATCCATCCATCCATCCACCCATCCACCTACCCATCTACCCACCCATCCACTTATCCATCTATCCACCTATTAATCCATCCATTCTTCCTTCCACCTATCCATCCATCCATTCATCCATCCATCCATCCATCCATCCTTCTATTTATCTACCCATTCATTCATCTATCCCATATCTCCATCTGTGCATACATCTATCCATCCATTGAATATTCATACTATAATGACTCCAGGTATAAGACAATATGATAGAAACAGCAATGAGTCTAACAGCATCTCCAATTTCATCTTCACCTCCATTCTGGTCCTGGTCTTGACTTTAGAGAGGGAGGCAGCCAGGTACAGTTCAATATGCATGTTTTATAAGTATAGACCAGGGATCAAAATACAAGGTTTTTAGAGCTGTCATAGCATCTGGTTCCACGTGACCTTGAGCTAGTGCCTTCCCTTCTTTGGGCTTCCTTTTTCCCATTGCACAGCTGGAGAATCTTCAGGAGACTGAAAGCTGCCGTAGTGATCATTCTTGCTTTGATCCTTTACTCTGTCTCAGGCCCAGGACCTATGCTGACATTACCTCTGTTGGGCTAACTGCTTGTAATCAGCTCACCTGCTGGAATCTGCTACCCCAGACTTCCTGCCTGTGCCCTGCTTGGTCCTCTGTAGTGCTGGAATTGCAGTGTTCTCCTGTCAAAGGAGAACAAAGGAAAGAGAGAAGTCACTGCCTGGGCAGCAGTCAGAGCAGCTATCCTAAGATGGGACTTTCTCCTGGCCAACTTTGCTGTTAGCACTGTGGGTAGAAGAGGTACTTCAAATGCCAGGTGCGGAGGTGCACACCTGTAATCCCAGCAACTTGGGAGCCTGAGATAAGAGGATTGCAAGTTTAGAGTTGGCCTCAGAAATTTAGCAAGACCCTCAGCAACTCAGTGAAACCTTGTCTGAAAAAAAAGAGAATTAAAAGGGCTGGGCATTTGGCTCAATTGTTAAGCACCCTTGGATTCAATCCCTGGTACAAAAAAAGAGGTCCTCTACATGATACGTGGAAGGCGGGCTCTGCCTTATAGGTGGTGGTCCTCCTTGCTCTTAACGCAAGGACTCTGAGAAGATGCCAGCTTTAATTATTCCCTGCTTGATGCTGCTACTTTACAGATACTCCTCAATTCTACACCCCGTTGCCTGCACATAGTAAATGCAACCTTTGTGGATTCACTGATCCACTGGAAAACAATCACTAATGGGGCATTGAAGACCAGGGAAGAGGATGGACTTTTTGCTCCCTTCTCCCTCCACCTCCCTGTTCCGCACGCAGACACACGCTGATCCCAGACATACATACACACGTGCATATACCGAATAACACACTCACATACAGACACACTCAGACACAGACGCACATTACAGACCTGCAGGTAGACCGGCGCACACTCATGCACAGACCACAGTGGTCTGAGGGTTGGTGTCTCCCCGCAATTCCTTCAGTGAAATCTCAACTCCCAAGGTGATGGGATTAAGATGTGAGGCCTCTGGGAGGAGGTCAAGTTATCAGGAAGGAGCCCTCATGAAGAGAATCGCAGTTCTTAGAAAAGAAGCTGGAGGGAAACCTCTTGCCTCCCGTACCACACGAGGACACAGCTACAGGTTGTGAATCAGAAAGCAGCCCTGCACCAGACACCAAATCCGCACACACCTTGATCTTGGACTCCCCGACTCCAGAACCGTGAGGAATAAAGTTCTGTTATAAGCGATCCGGTTGACGATATTTTGTTATAGCAGCTCAACTGGACTAAGACACAGACACACCTACACACGGACACACTCAGACACACGCTTGTGAACCCATGTTCATGCAGGCACCCAGATACGCACAAGAAACTTCCTGACCTTCAGCTCCTGAAAGCCACTAAGAGAGTCCCTGGGCCTCTAAGTCATGCTCATTATCCTAAGAGCAGGAGGTGCCCTCTCTCTCACTCCTCTGCCAAAACCCACCCAGGCTGTCAGGTTCATGCTGAATCCTTGACGTTATTCAAGTTGCTCTTCTGTCTCCTGAGCCATGAACCAAGGGCTAACCCTAGACAGGCAGAATTCCCCATCACTCTCTTTCCAAGGCTGCCCAGGGATCATGCCCACTCGGGTGGGTGCAGCCTTGATCTTGGGCAGAGATAACTGCAACGCAGGTCATTGACCCAGAGCTCCAGGCCGGACCATGAGACCGCAGGCGCCTACTTCCTGCAAGTCGCCCTCTGCATTCAGGGTTTCCTTCTTTATCCTCCCATCTCACCCTGTCTTGGGCTGCGCGTCTGCCCAGGCCTTCTGCTTGTGTGCACAGATTCAGGGCCTTGCAGGGTCTGTTTCCTGATCATCCAGCCGGGGGCCTTCCATCGATCGCTTTGCGGGAGTTATTACTCTGCGTCATCTCCAGCGGATAAAGTGTCCGTAGCTTAATATCCATGCCTTTCAAGCCTCCCACAGGCTCCTCTCTCAGGGCTCACTGCCCTCTCGGGGAGGCAGGGGTGGGAGATACACGGTTGGCTTTGCTCTGTCTTTGCCGATGCCTGTTGCCGAAGATCGCGTCCATTTCGCTCATCTTATCTGACTTGGCAGCTTTTGATCAATAGCAGAATGCATGTTTCATATCCAAAAATGAACCAAACGGATTCAACTGATTATCCATTAACTTTGCCATCATGACATCATACAAACAGATAATCCATTAAAAAAACTTCAGATTTCTTAAAAGTGAATTTAATTATAAGTGGTAACTTGCACTGGAGAATTATAATTATAAAAAGCTATGTTCAGTATGTCTGAAAGGAGAGATTATTCAAAGGCTTATGGCACCGGAATTAAAGGACCCAATTTATCAGCTGTAAACGTATGATTATTGAGGGTTTGCTTTAGACACACCCGTGTGCGCACACACAGGCTCAGAGAGTATTCGGGCTGGATTTAGTACCCATAATCCTTTTGACAAGCATTGTATTTTGCACCCAAAGCTGCCACTCCATGAATTTGTTTGTGAGACAAAGACAGGCAACTAATCTCTGCCTTCTGATCCCCGAAGAGCAGTAATTTCAAGTTCTTTGGGAGCATGTATTTCTCCCCTCTTTCCCGTCTCTTCAAAGTGATCAGGAAGGGGAGGTGGAATGAAGAACGGAAATCATGCCACAGAGCAGGGGATGTGGGACACCAAGGCTGCGAAAGACTGAGACTGGGCTCTTTGTTCACTACTCACTGTTCACGCTACGTACTAGGCTAAGTCCATCTCCACATTGTCTCAGTTAGGCCTCTCAGCATCCTCAAGTAGATATATGGTAAGCTTCCTTTACAAAAGGGGGAAACCAAGGCTTGGAGAGGTCATCAGGCAGCTGGCCCAGCATAACTGAGCTCGTGGGAGGTGGAGGCAGGCCCTGAAGGCAGGTCCATCTAACCCCGCAGCCTGTGCTCCCGCCGCAGCCTTCCGTTTCTCACCTGTGTGTGGGACTTGCAGTTTCACTGGCGAGAGAGAAAGAGGTGGGCCGCGGGTGCATCTGCAGAGACATCACGCAGGGTGAGAGGGCTGAGTCCACAGCTCTCTCGAAGACAAGAAGGGAGAGAGAGGAATTCATTGTACTGGGTCAGATGGGGACCAAAAGGAAGGAATGAGACTCATGTGACATTGAACTGAGTCCTGAATGAGGACTGGCTTTCTCAGGCTGTCATGAGCAGCCTAAAGAGTGGGAAGCCACCAGGGAGCACTAAGAAAGAGTTTTATGTTTAAAAAGATGTAGCAAGTCTGTGGGGTGTAAGAGGAAGCAGGAGAGAAGGGCGTGAGGCAGAGGTAGGAGGCAAACCTGGAATATGGATGGTAAAGAGCTTTCAGGGAGGGCTGGAGCGGTGGCTCAGAGGTCACACATGGCCTGGCACGCACGAGGACCCAGGTTCAAACCCCAGCACCACGTACACAACAAGGGGTTGGAGCAATGAAAATCAGATGAAAAACTAAATCAAATAAAATTGATTCTCTCTTTCTCTCTCTCACTGTCCCTCTCTTTCAAAAAAAAGATCTTTCAGTGCCAAAATAAGGTACTTCGACACTTAGATTTCTCCTGTAGGCAATAGGGAGCTATGGATGGTTAATGAGCATGCGCTGGTGGTGCTGAGGCAAGAGGAGGCCAGCTCACCTGCAGGAGCCAGGTGGTTAGCAAATATGAGTGATATAGATCTGGTGAGGTTGTAGAACCAGGTAGATGTGCCTACTACTTGGCTCTAGTCTACTGAGAATAATGGGAATTTGTTAAGAAACTGGAATATTAGCAATTTGGTAGATAGATTACAAAAAAAAATTAGCCCCAACCCACATCTCTTTCTTTGTCTATGTCCTTTATTCTGTGACTTAGAATCCCTCTCTTCACGAATAAGAGTCTGTTGAAGGAGAGAGGTAAAAGTGTCTTCTGTCTCCAGCAAACCCGGACCCTTCTGCACTCTCCCTTGAAAGCCTCAACCATGGAGGCCAACCCGGACCAGATCAGCTGGAGGAGCAGGGCCCATGGGGAACAAAGCCACCACGTCATCACAGCAAGACCAGCCTCACTGGGCACACCCAGCAGTTCTGCAGACAAAAGGGAGCCAAGCACAGACCAGCAGACCCACCAAGCCAGTCTGTGAACTAATGAGAATAAATGCATGCTGTTCTAAGCCTCTGGATCTTGGTGCAGCTTGTTAGGCAATAGCTATCATAGAGTAAAAGCTAGCTAATATCAATAATAAAGTAATAGCTAACTAATATCAGTAATAGAGCAATAGCTAACTAATATCAGTAATAGAGCAAGAGCTAAATAATATCAGTAATAGAGCAATAGCTAACGAGTATCAGTAATAGAGCAATAGCTAACTAGTATCAGTAATAGAGCAACAGCTCATTAGTATCAGTACTAGAGCAAGCTAACTAGCATCAGTATGAGAGCAAAAGCTAACTAGCATCAGTACTAGAGAAAAACTTAACTACCATCAGTACTAGAGCAAAAGTTAACTACCATCAATACTAGAGCAACAGCTAACTAGCATCAGTACTACAGCAAGAGCTAAATAGCATCAGTACTAGAGCAACAGTTGGCTACTATCAGTACTAGAGCAACAGCTAACTAGTATCAGTACTAGAGCAACAGCTCTAGTTCGCTGGTTCTCTAGTACTGATACTAGTAATCCGTACTACAGCAACAGCTAACTAATATCAGTACTAGAGTGACAGCTAACTAGCATCAGGACTAGACCAACAGATAACTACTATCAGTACTAGAGCAACCTCTAGTATCAGTACTAGAACAAAAACTAGTATCAGTAACAGAGCAACAGCTAGATAGTATCAGAACAGCAACAGCAAGTAGCAGTACTAGAGCAACAGCTAGTATCAGTACTAGAGCAACAGCTAGTATAAGAACTAGAGCAACAACTAGTATTAGTACTACAGCAACAGCTAGTATCAGTACTAGAGTAACAGCTAGTATCAGTACTGCAGCAACAGCTAGCATCAGTACTGCAGCAACAACTAGTATCAGTACTAGAGTAACAGCTAGTATCGGTAGAGTAACAGCATGTATCAGTACTAGAGTAACAGCTACTATCAGCACTAGCATATCAGTACTAGAGTACCAGCTAGTGTTGGTACTAGAGTAACAGCTAGTATCAGTACTAGAGTAACAGCTAGTATTGGTGCTAGAGTAACAGCTAGCATCAGCACTAGAGTAACGGCTGGTATTAGTACTAGAGTAACAGCTAGTATCAGTACTAGAGTAACAGCTAGTATCGGTTAAAGTAACAGCTAGTATCAGCACTAGAGTAACGGCTGGTATCAGTACTAGAGTAACAGCTAGTATCAGTACTAGAGTAACAGCTAGTATCGGTGCTAGAGTAACAGCTAGTATCAGTACTGCAGCAGCAACTAGTATCAGTATTAGAGTAACAGCTAGTATCGGTAGAGTAACAGCTAGTATCAGTACTACAGTAACAGCTACTATCAGCACTAGAGTATCAGTACTAGAGTACCAGCTAGTATTGGTACTAGAGTAACAGCTAGTATTGGTGCTAGAGTAACAGCTAGTATCAGCACTAGAGTAACAGCTACTATCAGCACTAGAGTAACAGCTAGTATCGGTGCTAGAGTAACAGCTAGTATCAGTACTAGAGTATCAGTACTGGAGTAACAGCTAGTATCA